>CAUYRT010050144.1:0-32789 GCA_963574885.1 Lepilemur ruficaudatus
CCATTCTTGGGATACTTCACTTAGTAGAATGGGTTCCAGCTCCATCCAGGAAAATACAAGAGGTGCTATATCACCGTTGCTTCTTATAGCCAAATAGTACTCCATGGTATACATATACCACATTTTATTAATCCACTCATGTATTGATGGGCACTTCGGTTGTTTCCACAACTTTGCAATTGTGAATTGTGCTGCTATAAACATTCGAGTGCAGTTGTCTTTTTTATAGAGTGTCTTTTGTTCTTTTGGGTAGATGCCCAGCAACGGGATTGCTGGATCAAATGGTAGATCTACTTGTATCACTTTCAGGTATCTCCATATTGCTTTCCACAGGGGTTGCATTAGTTTGCAGTTTGCAGAAAGTCTTTCTTTAAAAGTTTTCTACCTCTTTATTAAAATATTCAAAATCTCCTAATTCTAACTTTTCTATTCTAAATTGTAACAATGGCAACAATTGTGTCTTACTAATAATCATTAAAATTAATAGAAGCATTTTGATTTTTACCTGAGTAAAATTAAATGTATAGGGAATTTTTAAATCAGTAAATATTAAATCTCCCAGGAATACTTGAAATTAATAAATATGCTTTATGGAAGCAAAGGCTATGAATTGCACTCCATTCAAATCCTCTATGGCATTGACTCGGCACTGGCTGTCAGTTATCTATTTATACTGCATAATAAAAAGACATATTTTTCCAACAGACAAAATATAACTTCCTCTTAGTCTGTCCTTCCAAACTAATAAACTTTGCTTTTACGAAGTACTAATTTTAAATTGCTGAAGCTCACATATGCAAAATCGAGAAGGTCTGGCCTACTGGCTGTTGAAATTTTTATCTGGGGATAGCCAGTGGCCATTTTAGTTGATTGTTTATACAGCAGCTGTCACCCAGCCAGAAGTCATCATTCTGTATTTAGTTTTCTTTCCAATAAAAAGTACTGTTTAGCATATGATGATGCTATTCTATAGTCTGCTCCTCTCCTTGGAAATATTGTCAATCAGTAAGGGGCATTCTAAGCCAAAACCCCCTCTTTTCAACATCCAAAGTTCAATAATCAGTTAAGTGGTCATTTTACATTTTCTGGAAATTAGGTTGATTTATTCATGGATGTTGAATGGCCAAGTGGCAAACATATCTTATATATTACCCATGGCGTCTGCCTCTATAATACAATTGGTCTCAAAACTGAGACTGTGAACATTGTATTTGAGTCTTATGAACAAAATAGAGGTAGTTTTCATACTGATTGCCTTTGCAAGTGTCCCATCTTTCCAGACTGTTTAATAGATACGCAATGAACAAATGGAATAATATGTCCAATCTATACTATAAATTGTTCAAATTAAAGTAGCAGCTTTGAAGGAGACAAACTTTGAAAATAAATAGAAGACTGATTGCAAATTTGTGGAATATTTATCATTAGTCACCACGACATCTTCAAGATATTTTCTTTCTTCCTTTACTTTTACTGTCTGGGATTCCTCTCCATGGTACTAGAAATGAAAAGGCTGTCACTGAGTTGTTAATAGCAGAAGGGCTTTAACTACTTTCTAAAAATAAAGCAGGACAAACAGATGAAGAGAATAAATGACTGGAAGATAAGTCACCTCATGACCACTGTCCTCATAACAATGAATACAGCTCAGATTGTTTACTATTTTACAATGTCAGTATAATTTGCCATACATCTAATAGAATATACCCGTTATATCTATGTGGTTGATTACTTCAGATTATGAGCAAGCACTTTATTTTTTCCTGTTTTCTTTTCTTTTCTGAAGGAGTTAATTACCATATGCCCATCATATCCCCATAATTATAATAGACTTAAACTTGAACTCTACACTTTGCCAGATGAAGCTACATTTCCTATCCTTATCTCAACGAGTTCACCAAACATATTTTTCCTCTCTACCACTATCACACCAGGAGGAACATTGTATTAGTTTTCTATCACTATGTAACAAATTGCCACAAATTTAGTGGCTTAAAACAATACCTATTTATTCAGCTCACAGTTCGATAGGTCGGAAGTTTGTCATGGCATGGCTAAGTTACCTCTTCAGAGTATTACGAAAAAAGAGCCAGAATAGCCAGAATAGTCAAAGCAATACTGAGTAAAAAAAAGAAAGTAAAAGGCATCACACTACCTGACTTGAAAATATATTACAAGGCTATAGTCATCAAAACAACATGGTATATGAATAAAAATAGGCACATAGACCAATGAAACAGAATAGAGGACCCACAAATAAATAGACATACTTACAGCCAACTGATCTTTGACAAAGCCATCAATAACGTACATTGAGGAAAGGACACCTTCTTCAATAAATGGTGCTGGGAAAACTATATGACTACATATAGAAAAATGAATTTGGACCCCTATTTCTCACCATATACAAAAATCAACTCAAGATGGATTAAACTTAACTTAACTTAACTTACTTAAACATGACACCCAAAGCTATAAAAATACTAGAAGAAAACCTGGGGAAAACTCTTCATGACATTGATCTAGACAAAGATTTTATGGCTAAGACCTCAAAATCACAGACAACAAAAACAAAAATAGACAAATGGGACTATATTAAACTAAAAAAAAACTTCAGCAAAGCAAAAGAAACAATCAACAGGGTGAAGAGATAACCAACAAAGTGGGAGAAAATGTTTATAAACTACTCATCCAACAGGGAACTAATATCCAGAATATACAAGAAACTCTACTCAATAGTTTAAGAAGAAAAACCAAATAACCCCATTAAAAATAGGCAAAGGGCATGAATAGATATTTCTCAAAAGAAGACATCCAAAGGTCAACAGGTATATGAAAAAATGCTCAATATCACTAATCACCATGGAAATGAAAATTAAAACCACAATGAGATACCACCTTACCCTACTTAGAATGGCCATTATCAAAATGACAAAAAATAACAGATGTTGGTGAGAATATGGAGAAAAGACAACTCTTGTACACTCTTGGAGGGAATGTAAATTAGTATAGCCACTATGGAAAACCGTATGGAGATTTCTCAAAAAACTAAGAATAGGACTAGCATATGATCGATCCAGTAATCCCACTACTGGGTAATTTCCCAAAAGAAAACAAATTAATATATCAGAGGGATACAGGCAGTCCTGCATTTATTGCGGCACTATTCATAACAGCCAAAATTTGGCATCAACCTATATGCTCATCAATGAATGAATGGATAAAGAAAATGTGGTACATATACATGATGGAATACTACTTAGCCATAAAAAATGAAAACATGTCACTTGTAGCAACATGGATGGAACTGGAGGTCATTATGTTAAGTAAAATAAGCCAGGCACGGAAAGACAAATATCACATGTTCTCACTTCTATGTGGGAGTGATAAATGTAGATCACATGGAAATAGAGGGTTCAAAGATGGATACCAGAGACTGGGAAGGGTGCATGGGTAAGGGGGAAGAGGAAGAGAAGTTGGTTAATGGGTACAAACATACAATTAGATAGAAGGAATAAATTCTAATGCTTGATAGCATAGTAGGGTGACTATAGTCAACAACAATGTATTTTCAAAATACCTGGAAGACCTGAAATGTAATCAACACATAAAAATGATAAATACTTGGCAGATGGTTACCCTAAATACCCTGACTGATTATTACACTTTCTGTGAATATAACAAAATTTCACACATACCCCATAAATATGTATAAATATAACATAGCAATTTTTTTAAATTTCAAAATATTATGGGGATACAAATGTTTTTGGTTACATGGATAGCTTTTGTTATGCCTGAGTCAGAGTTATAAATGTGCTCATCACCCAGATACAGTTCATTGTGCACATTAGGGAGGTTTTTGTCCATCTACTCCTGCCACCTCCCCCTCACCCCCGCTTGATTTCCACTGAGTTTTATTTCTCTCTGTGCACATATGTGCTCATCGGTTAGTTCCAATTTAATAAAAGTACAAGTGGGGTTTGTTTTTCCAGTCTTTAGATACTTTCCTTAGGAAAATAGTCTCCAGTCCCATCCAAATTGTTACAAAAGGCCTTAATTCATCCTTCTTCGTGGCTGAGAAGTACTCCATAGTATACATATACCACATTTTGTTAATCCACTCATGGATTGCTGGGCACTTGGGTTTATTCCACATCTTTGCAATTGTGAATTGTGCTGCTATAAACATTCGAGTGCAGGTGTCTTTTTGATAAAATGACTTCTTTTCCTTTGGGTAAATATCCAGTAGTGGGGTTGCTGAGTCAAATGGCAGGTTTACTTTTAGGTCTTTGAGGAATTCCCATACTGTTTCTCACAGAGGTTGTACTAATTTGCAGTCCCACCAACAGGGTATAAGTGTTCCTTTTCCTCTGCATCCACACCAGCATCTATTGTTTTTGGACTTTTTAATAAAAGCCATTATAACAAGGGTAAGGTGATATCTCATTGTGATTTTAATTTGCGTTTCCCTAATGATTAGTGGCATTGAGCATTTTTTAATATGTTTATTGTCCAGTTGGCTATCTTCTTTTGAAAAGCTTCTGTTCATGTCATTTTCCCATGTTGTACTGAGATTGTTTTTTTCCTTGTTGATCTGCTTGAGTCTCTTTGTAGATTCTGGTTATTAGCTCTTTATCAGATGTGTAGCTTGTGAATATTTTCTCCCATTCTGTAGGTTGTCTATTTGCTCTGTTGCTTATTTCCTCAGCTGTGCAGAAGCTTTTTAATTTAATCATGTCCCATTTATGTATTTTTGTTATTGCTGTGACTGCCAGTGGGATCTTCATAAATTCTTTGCCTAAGCCAATATCTAGAAGAGTTTTTCCAACATTTTCTTCTAGCATTCTTGTGGTTTCATGCCTTACATTTAAGTCTGTTATCCATCCTGAATAAATTTTTGTGAGTTTTGAGAGACATGGATCCTGTTTCATTCTTCTGCATGTGGCTATTCAGTTTTCCCAGCACCATTTATTGAATAGGGCTTCTTTTCCCCAGTATATATTGTTGTCTGCTTTGTCAAAGATCAGTTGGCTGTATGTGAATGGTTTTATATTGGGATTCCCTACTGTGTTCCATTGGTCTATGTCTCTATTTTTGTGACAATACTGTGCCATTTTGGTTACTATAGCCTTGTAGTATAGTTTGAAGTCTATTAATGTGATGCTTCCAGATTTGTTCTTTTTGCTTAAGATTGCTTTGGCTATTCAGGCTCTTTTCTGGTTCTAAATGAATTGTAGAATTATTTTTTTACAGATCTGTGAAATATGATGCTGATATTTTATATGGGATTGCATTGAATCTATAAATCACTTTGGGTAGTATAGACATTTTAACAATGTTGATTCTTCTGATCCATGAGCCTGATATGTTTTTCCATTTGTTTGTGTCATCTGCAATTTCTTTCCTCAGAGTTTCATAGTTCTTTTGTAGAGGTCTTTCACCTCCTTTGTTATGTATATTCCCAGGTATTTTATTTTATTTTTGGCTATTGTGAATTGCATGGAGTCTTTTATTTGACTCTCAGTTTGACTGTTACTGGTAGACAGGAATGCTACTAATTTGTGTACATTGACTTTGTAACCTCAGACTTTGTTGAATTTATTTATCAATTCCAGGAGTCTCTCAGTGGAATATTTGGCATTTTCTAGAGATAAGATTATATCATCAGAAAAAAGTGATATTTTGACCTCCTCTTTCCCAATTTGGATACCCTTTATTTCTTTCTCTTATAAAATTAAAAAATTAAAAAAAAAACAATGTTGAAATCAAGGTATCACCATCACCAGGCTAAGTATTTCTCTGGAAGATATGTGGAAAAATCTGCTTTCATGCTCATTCAGGTTGTTGGAAGAATTTTGCTAATGCAGTTTTATGACTTAAATTCCCATTTTCTTTCTGACTGTTATCTAGAGGTAGCTCTCAGCTCATAGAAGTACTCTTCATTGTTTGTCATGTGCCCCTCTCCACCTTTAAATTCAGCCATGGAGAATTACCCATGTATAGAATTCCTCTGATTTCTAGATCCTGATTTAAGGATTCATGTGATTAAGTCAGACTCACTCAGACTGTCTTCTTTTTAGATTAACTCAATTGAATTTATTAGTAACCTTAATTACATCTGTAATATCCCTTTTGTCATGTAATATAATGTAATTATAAGAGTGGCATCCAGTCATCTTCACAGGATCTGCTCACATTCAATGACAGAGGCACACTCAATGCAAGAGGATTATATGAGGGAGGGTATTCTTGGGGGTCATTTTAGAAATCTACTTACTCTTTTGCCCTCAGTGACTCTCATCTTTCCCAAATGCAAAATACTTTCACCCACACCCAAAGTGCCCAAGTGTCTCCTACCATTACAACATCAGCTCAAACTCCAAAATCTCATCACATAAATCTCCCATATTAGGTGTTCATAAGGCTTGTGGGAATAATCTATCTGAATATCTGTGAAAACAAACATTCAAGTAATCTGTCCCCAACATTCTCAAAATACAATGTTGGAACAATCATAGCATAACAGTTGCAGATATTCCAATTCCAAAAGTGAGAGACTCAAAGATAGAAGGGACTTACTGGTCCATGACAGTTTTGAAATCCATCAGGAAAAATGTTAGATTTTCTTTGATTAGGTTTTAAGGCCTGGGAATATACT
This sequence comes from Lepilemur ruficaudatus, assembly GCA_963574885.1. Lineage (NCBI taxonomy): Eukaryota > Metazoa > Chordata > Mammalia > Primates > Lepilemuridae > Lepilemur > Lepilemur ruficaudatus. The sequence goes on from CAUYRT010050144.1 coordinate 6,662, forward strand.
TCCTTGGCTCTCAGCTCTGCCCATGGGCTCTAAACTTTACCGTCTAGGCTCTTGGCACATCTGCTGGGTACTCAGTTCCACCTTCTGGGCTATCATTTCTGTGTTTTGAGTCTTCCTTCCTTTTTCATGAAAGTTATAATATCATATGTTTGCACCTGAATAATTTCATCATCCTGTTTCTTGTCAGTAGAATTTTGTGGGTCCAAAAGCCTCCTTTCATTTGCTATTGTATCTCTCCCTTTCAGTCTTAGCTGATAGTATTTTTGCTGATGTAAATTTCTCAATAACCTGCAGGCCTTCCATGGATATCAAGGGAATTCACTCCATTAGACAAAAACCACACTCACCAGTGGCATCTTTAATATCCATATCTACTCACAATCTATTGAAAGAAATCTAAGCTTTTTCTACCATGCTCTCCAGCCCACTTCCCAGGTCCAGCCTTTACCAATGTGTGGTTCCAAAGTCACTTATTCATTTTTATAAAAATCTGCATTATTTTTTTATTGATGTCTAAGAAAGTGTCACAAAGTAGGATTTAAATTAATGCTCATGTATTATTAATAGCTCATTTGGTAGGTCAGAAGTCTCAGTTACTCATAACTCACAGAAACTACACCTGTGTCATTACCATGTGGATTTCAAGTAGGCCTTTTCTTCATTTTGAAATCCAGCAACAAATGTACTCAAAACAGTATTTATCTTAATTTTGAAAGCCAGAGAAAAATGGACTCAAATAATTATATCCTTGAAAGAAACAATTTCTGAAGCCATGGACTTCCAATACCAACAACATATCAGAGAGACCTAATACTGATACCTCCCTCACACCCACCTAAAGGCACATGATATGATGGATGAAATAACAAACTAAACTGCCGATATATAACAAAGATTTTTAAAAAATAAAATAAAGTCCTAGGTGCCAAAAATGCTACCTAGAGCAGGAACTTAAAGCTATAACAATAAGCTCATGAAGTGGCTCTGAAGCAGGACAGGTAGTTAGCAGACATTAATATAGGCCCTAATTCCTAGGGTCAGGGGATTTAATGCTCACATCAAGATAGAAGACATGGTATTGGCCTTGCAAAAGGGAGAGAGAAAGAAATGAGTGCCAATCTGAGAGATTGCCTCCTCGTTGAAAGAATAATTAAAATAACTCTCCCCAGTGGGCCAGGAACGCATTCAAAAATGTGTTGTCATCCACATGCAAAATTTTCTTATAGAAAAATCGAAACATCATACCTTTGTCACATGTAGGCATAGAATATGAATTTATACTACTCATGGGGTATAAGAATCCCCACACTGAGGAAATAATATATAAAACAGATTAGTGTAAGCCTTGCTCTGCCTCAAAGAAACTAATGTAAAATCTTTCTTTAGGGACAAATATACAACAAAAAGGACAGAGGATTCCTACAGGAGGAAAAACAATCTCTTCAAAAGGTGAACTCAAAACCCAAATTAAAAACCATATAAGGGAAAAAATATCTCCCATGAAAGAGAGTTAGCAGACTCAAAAAACAAGCAGGTTAGAAATTCAATGACTTAAGATAATTGAACACCAGAAATAAGCTGTGAAGTAAATATATAAATGATCAGAGAAATAAAAGAAGTAGAACATATAATGAATATAAGGAACACCATGAAAAAGTACCAAACACATCTGCTAAAGAATCCTAAGTGGTCAAAAATAGGGAAATGGATAAGGAACTGTGGCAGGATCACACAATAGAATACTATTAATATCCCATATGTACAATAAACCAGATCTATATTTTTAATAATGAATAAATCTTCGAAGTTTTAAGTGATAAAAAGCAAGTTGCCAAATGATGGCAACTTGATATCATTTATATAAATTATGTACCTTAGAAACTCATGAAATGGAACTATAAATAGCTAGTAACATAAATTTGTAATGAATGAATAAAAGCATATATTGGTAAGACAAATGCAATTGAGGAAAGTAAATGTCTGTCTGGGGTGTAGGGGATGGGAAGGTGTGGGTGGCCTATCTGTATCAGTAGTGCTTTAGTTTAAAAAATTAAAAGAACTGAAGCAAACACAATGACATATTAACATGTGTTGAATCTAAATAGATATTTCATGTATTACTATTGAACTGTTTTCTATAGTATATGGGCGACGGTAATTCCATAACATTAAAAATTAATTTAAAAAGAGAAAAAACAACTCAAAGGATGTTTTTCATAGAATAGAACTTGGCCAACATTAATAGCATAAAGCTACTAACCCAAATATAACTTCTAAAAGTCATCTTAAAGTAAACTATTATGGCAAAGAAGTAATTTTTTTAAAACTGTCGTTAGTATGGGAGTCTCTATTTTTTGTGGGAAGTTGATAAAAGAAAGTTTATGTGAGCTTTACAATGTGGTCTTGAGCAAGACATAATCTGACTCTTAGTTTCCTCATCAGAATTTTTGAGTAAAATCTATGTTCAAAGTTTCCTGAGGGTTAAATAAGATAACATGAAAAGTTCTTAATGGCGTTTATTTGCAATAGCCCAATAAATCTTATTTATCTTTCATCCTTCCCTACCCTTTAAGGTTGGGAAGTGACTGCCATGGTCCTAAACTTTTAGCCCACATTTTGAAGATCATTATTCCTGAAAGATCGGCCAAAGACATTATATTCAAATATATATATGTATAGTTGACATATAAATATATGTATTTGATATATATGTATATGCATATACATATATATATCTTCTAAAACACACCAAATCATAAGCAGACTTGGTTTCAATAATGAGTTATTTCATAAAAACATACTTTTTTCACATTATATTTTTTGAAATAAGAGAGAGAACAAACTATGGAGGAAGCTTTCGGATGTCAACTTGAGGTAATTAGACATTTTTACTTTTGTCTTTATTTAGGATACATTGGTAAACATGCTGTTTGAGGGATTTTATTCTTGTTTTGATGGTGTCTATTTTTTGGTACCTATTTGGTCACTGTGGATGGAATCTGCTCTAACAAGTAACTTTAACTGACCTACCATTTTATACTTGCCCATTCATTTCAAATACCGTCCTTTTAGTGTAATAGGTTTCCCCATCATTACTAATGCCCCTTGCTCCTAATTTACTTGTGGAAATCACACCTTGCTAAGGATGCGAAGAGCTCTGCTGTTTCATCAATTCTTCAGCCTTACAATGTCCAGCCAGCTTGGTTGGCTCATTAAGCTATGTAGCAAAAATAATTCTTTTGTTCTGGTCAAGAGGTAGGTAGGACATTCAAGTAATGGATTTTTCCTCTTATTTCACTTTTTCTTTTGATCTTTGTAGGGTTTTTATCCAATAATGCATTATAAAAGAGTATTTCAATAAAAATTCATCTCAAAAGGTTTTTTGAAAAAGTTACTGTTGACTAGTCACCTCATTAGTGAACTCTGCTTAGTTCTCTCATGTTTCAAGTGATATATACCATTTTAGGTTTCAGGGTTACTCACCAAACTGTTTTGATACATTTACTTTTTTAGGCAAAAGATTTTTTAGAACAAATTAAGAGGCTTTGTTAGTGAAAATATTGGAGGTAACGGTCCCAGTTCTTTGATCTTTGAACACACAGATTCGACAGCAGAACGTGGAGGTGGTCAGTCACAATTTACAAAGTGCTTTCATATCTGCTATCAGATTCAACCTTACAGAAACCTTGTTGAGGTAGGTATTAGTTTTATAGCCACTCTGCAAATGAGGAAACTGAGACATAGCTCAAGAAAAACTTCGTAAAGGTCAAACGATATATAGTAAAGAACCAGAATTTGAGCTCCAGTTTCTCCAACTCAAAAATACTGTTCTTTCTACTATGTATTGCTGCCCTTCCCCAGAGTTTTGCTCTGAGATTTCGTTTTTACGTTTGTCTGGTTCTAGCCAGTCAGGGAGACATTTTGGGATTCTAGAACAGAAGGTTACAATGTTTCACTGTTAATATAACTGAGTTCCTGGTATACATATGGGCAGAGGAAAAAAATTGGAGTTTAGCAGACTTGATTAAGGATAAAATGGAGTATGTACAGCATCTTGATAAAAGAAAATTCATCAATTTCTTTTCCTCAACCCCTGTTTATCCTCCAGTTGTAAAAGATTAAATATCCATGTTCAAATGTACGCTGAATATAAAATGCAACAGAATAGAGAAAACTGTTTTTTCATGGCTGTGACCACCTTTTAAGTACTTCTGCCTCCTTCCTACCCACACTCATGTACATACACACCACCACTCTACTAAATACAAAAATTATATCAATAATACCAGTTTACCTAATTTAACAACAGTACAAAACTAAAGTACCAAAAGAAAAAGAAAGTCTCCGAATGAGAGACAATGTTTACAGATCAAAAATAGACCATGCTATTAAATTGAATTTTATTTTCTAAATGCAATATTAGGCTGAACTACCTAGTTTTGCTGTATAATATTCATTCAGTCTCTAAATCAATAGTGGTTACTAGTATCTAAGTTATTCTTATCTGTCTCATTGTATATTATTTCCACAACTGACCATATATTAAACTAAAGGACAGAAAAATGCAAATAAATGTATTTGTAATTTAACAGCCATAGCATCTATTATGACTGCTATGAGAGTTTTCTATGAATCTAGTGTTTTTAAGAAGTTTAGCAGTTTTCACTTCACAAATATGCCAAATAACGAAATACTTGTTATTCTTAAGATGAATGAAAATTATCCTACATAGAAAAAAAAAACCCTGAAATCAACAAGATCAATACTTAAGTGCCACCAAATTTTGGTGACTGAAGACAAAAGGGACAGGACAGAATTTTTCAATAGCTTTCATTAAAATTATAATAATAGGAACTTCATTGTCAGTGAAAGCAAAAGTAAGTGAGGTCTTTAAAGTGACCCGGGGTTACATGGACACATTATTTACATTTGTAGCCAGTTCCATTCATACTTAAGTGCAAAAATGCACATTTCAAAGAACAGAAGCCTAGTATAGAAGTAGTCTAGTTTGTGATAATTTTAATATCATAAAAATTAATTGATAATTCTAGAAGATTAAAAATGAACACACATCCTTTGACAATACTCACATTGTGAAGTAAAAGTGTATGCCCCTTCCCCTTGAGTCTCGTGGGCTCTGTGATTGCTTTAACTAGTAGAATAACGGCAGTACTGACTGTCAGTTTCCAAGCCTAGGTTTTAAGAGACCATAGCTTCCATTTCTATCTCTTGGAACACTCACTCTTGGGGCCCTGAGCTGTCATATAAGAAATCTGACTACAATGTTGGAGAGACTGTGGAGAAACTGATACTACATTGAGAAAGAGAAGAATCCATCTGAGTCTAGCTGTCCTCACCAATGTGCCCGACCTATGATCAAAGCCATCGTGGACCTTCAAGAACAAGTGAGCTACCAACTGAATATTACAGAATGGCCTCACTCACACTATGAGGAAAAATATTATTTTGTCAGACATGCCAAGCCTAAATTCTTGACACATAAATATTTGAGATATAATAAAAATTCTGTTGTTTAAGTCACTAAATTTTGAGGTAGTTGTTACAAATCAGTAGATAATCCTGGCAGAGGAACTATCATGTATTCCCAGTATTTTATTTCCCTGCTATCTCCAAAAAACGTCAGACAAAAACATAATGAGATTTATTTTCCAAGATTTACTGTCTTGGAATTTTGAACTTTTAAAAATTAAAATATGTTCACAATTAATGGTTTCTGTGGGAACAAAGTCTCTTTAGTGCTCTAGTGTTGGACAATAGTGATTATATTGGCGACAAAATGCTTTATAAATGAGACATATGTGGTCTAAAATAGTAATAGGAAGATCCTAAAGGTAGAAATTAAAGTTAAAATGACAAATTTATTATTACTCATGTTAACTCAGGTTAAATAACATCATACATTATGGCTGAAATTACCTTTGTCATTCACATGTAGTCATTTCTATTCATGCCAAATGGCAAAGGACTTCTACTTAAATAAGGGTCTCTACTTGTGTCCGTTGGAAAATTCATTATATCCTTTTATGGACTAGCCAGTAAGTTCGCAAGAAAGAACAGAGATAAAAGATGGAATCTGTCAAAAAAGAAAAAAAAAAAGACCATAATACCAACCATATAACACTATTTCTGAAAATAAGAGAGGGTTCATTGTTGGAGCAATGAGACTGTAAAACTATAAAAATCACACATTTCATTAAAAAGATGTAGGTTTTAAGAACACACAAAAGTCAGATAATGTGCCTAGCTTCTTCATACATAAAATTAAGCCCTCATTGTCAGTGCATATTTTAGAACAGAAGACTTATCATAGGAAGCCTAAAACCTTTTGAAGTGCCTACTGTTATCTTGAACAAGATGACATGTGTTCTTAGAAAAGGTATATTCTAAAATTAAAATTACTTTGATTTTCTTTTAGAGGTGATATTTAATTTTTTTTTAAATTTCAAATAGCATTAAAGGAGCATGAGATTTGATATTTAGTAAAAGGAAATTGCATTTTTAAAAATCTGCAATCATTATTATAGAAAGTTTTCTAGGATTAGACAGAAATGATCGCAAAATACTTCGAAAATTGTTATAGTGAGCGCGCTTGTAGAGTTAATGTCCTTCGACATGGTGATTTGATTATTGCCAAAACGCTTTTCTTCTCCAGTGTGGTGAGGTGGAAAGAGCTCTGAACTGAGAATTAGTAGATCTGACATCTAGTCTTTGATTTGCCACTAACAAGCACTTAGACCACAGGCAAGCGACTTTTTCTCCCTGGCCTTTGTTTCCTCAGTTTTGAAACAGGTCGTCTTCAATAAAAAGATTTCTAAGGTCCCTTCCAGCTGTAATATCCTACAACTGTATCTTCCTCACTGGTCCTACAAAAGTTCTCATATTTATTTATTCCTTTGGGTTAAAACACTGAGTGCTTTATTAAAAGGCAAATATTATCTGAGAAGGATCGCACATTAAGCCATTATTAGCCATTAAAACCTCAGCTTGATTCAGTTAATTAGATTAGCTAACAGGGACCTGAGGGAATAGAACCAAGAAAAGGAAAGTTTGACACGAAGCGAACAGGCCAGAAAAATGATGGCAGAGTGTCCCAAGGAGCCAAAAGTTAGCACATAAATATTGGGTACTAACCCAGACAACTTCAATGTTTTCCTAGGACAGTTCTTAGTAATAAGCTCGTGGGTGTTGTGCAATAATATTATGTACATACTCTAGTTGGGGCCCTATCAAATATGAAACAGAAACTACTTTTGGCCACTTAGACTGCAAATATTTTATTCTGGATCTGTTGTGTCAAAGATAGCAAGGGACCTTCCATTATTTTGTGATGAAGGAAAATGCCTAAATGAAAGAGAAAAATACTGGTGTCCCGTTTCATGACAAGGAGGACTATATAATAAGAACTCATTTTGTAATTATGCCACAGTAAACAAAGCCCATCCAGGGTGTAGTAGGTTTCTGCTTCTGTGAAATGATGTGAAGGTTTTCACCAGCCCTAAATTACGTGTGCTTTCAAGAATAAGAAAGAGAAATATGAGTCCTCTCCCACTTGTTTAAGAAAACTTTCCAAAATACTTACACAAAACCTGTGCTTCTAGATTTTAGTCACATGGCCACATATAACTGCAAGAGATTCTGGAAACAAAGTGTTTTAATCTGAGTGTCAATGTGCCCTGATAAGAACTGGGATTCTCTTACTCTGAATAAAGGGGAAGATGTATATTGAAGGACAGTGGCAGTCTCAGCCCTATCACCAGTGTAAGAGACCTCCCTCACAAGCACATACATCTCACTACTTTTAATTAAGAATAGAAAGCCTTCAGGTAAAATAAAAATTCAGTTCTGGAAGAGAAGCTTTAATAAGACATTGTTAGGTACTTCAATACCTCATCTTGAAGGATATACTTATTACCTAATATGAGGAAATGGAAATTTTAAGATATATTAGTTTTGAAGGTTAGGCTATACCATTGTTTCACAAATAATATAAAATTCTAGAGAAATCCTTAAGAGTAATACATATATAACTAAAATATATTAATACCATCTATTTAAAAGTCCTCATTCATTCTGAAGTAGATTGAAAAATATTGATGTAATTCATTGTTTAGGATTTTTCCACCTCTTAAATATGGATTAATTTACACTCACGCCCAACTTTTTGATGTAGTACTACCATAATTATTTAAATAAACAATAATAGCAGATTAGAGAATTATTAGAGAATAATTAGCAGAAAAGTATAAATGTTATTTGAAGTATAGCTTCTAATGCTAATAGTTATAATGTAATAAAAATAGAAGCAATAATAAACAGCATGTAAAAGTATACTTTACATCTTAGATTGCACATAATTATGCCTTTGAAACACCAGAAACCATTCAAATTTGGGAATCACTGGTTAGACATATCTTCACTATAATGGGCCTTACAGAAAGGGGGTAGTAATTTTTGCCAAAATTTCAGGAAACAAGATGCTTTTCAAATAATTAGGTAGTAACAGTGATAAAAAATTTTTCTAAACTAACCTTTGAAAACTTTCTATAACTTTGCCAAGAATGTCTATAAGCTTTCAAGGCCAAAAACATATTTTATAAAGGAACAAATTATTTTTGCATCTTAATTGAAAAATTACATTTTATATGTCTTTGTTATCCATTGAAGAAATGTCTAAAAGAAACATCCTCCATCTGTAAAATAGTGTTTCATAGGGTAACCAAGGATATTTTACATTCAGTTGCTAATTTGTTTATCCATTTTATCTGTTAGCCTAATGAAGAAAGTGTATGTAAATAATTTAGATCAGAGGGTATATGATATTGTATTTTTAATAAACAAACCAAAAAAAAAAAAAAAGGCATTCTAAAGCCAAAAGAAACAAGGGCCACTAGAAAACAACCAAGCGGCCTACTGCTGAGCTGCAATCAGAGGTGACTCATTTTGAACAAAGGCTTCACAAAATCTATGAGGCAAACAGAGACTCAGCCACAAGCAATGACAGGCCTGAAAATAGTAGTTACACCTGTAAAACAGAAACCAGATGACAAATGGTGTCAGAGCAGCAGAATATTATTACAAGTTACCCACACGGTGCCATTTTAGGGACACTAGACAAACATATCCTCCTTACTGGTTCGGACACGCAACCTAAAATTCCCAGATCAATCAAACATGATATGAATTACTAGGGAGGGATAATGTGATACCTGTTTTTAGTTATTAATGCAAAAATGTAGATTTATTTCTCATCCTAACACTCCTCATCTAACAGGATTCTGAGCAAAAGAGCTACTGGATAGGTAAAGTTGATGTTAAGAAAGTAGTTAGGAAATGTCTGAAGCAAAGCAGGACTACCAGAGTTAGGTGTGGGTGAGGGAGGGTAGGACTACCTATGAGAGTTGACAGAAGTCAGATCACAGAAACCTTCTCTAAGTAGCAGGAGACAGGACTTTGGGGAGGTACCCGGAAACCTAGGATTAACAAGTAAATAAAATAAGCTTCAATCTCAAAGTTACGCTTTCATTATGTTTACACACTAAACATTGTATTTATGCACATGAAATAGATCATAGTATATCTTAGGGATATGAAGAAAAATATGAAATATCTACTAAGAAAGAATGAAAAATCTGAAATATCTACACTAATTACAGAATTGTAATGCTCCAACCACCAACATTCATACCAATCAGCATGCATTTATTGATCTTTTATCATTGGGTTAGCAGGCAGTAGTAATCTAAAACTAAAGAAGGTACAATCTGAATTGTTGAACTTTACAAAGTAGGTTATGTAGGCTTTAGAGCATCCTTATAGACAAAGAATTCCTGTGAATCTGAGAAAGTAGCCTTATCATAAAATTACTCCTGCATCGATTTTTTCATATTTAAAAGTTTTTTTCAAATTCTAATCCCACTTTTGTTTCTAAGAGAGATCATAAACTCACTGTAAGGCTCCAAGAAAAAATTAAGCCCTGCAAGCAATATTGATCATAGTGATCCTGCACCCATTGCAATGCCTCTTGGCACCACATATAATACTTGAAGCACCGTGGTGAAATCCTTCATTGCTCAAAGCACGCTCCTTTGTACTCAGTGATTTGTCTTTTGTTCAATAGTAAGCTTTAGTCAGCAAACATGTCTTTGCTTACATAGCTCTGGGTATACTGCCAGGACTCTGCAAATAACAAAATTATAATAATTAAACAGTTATTCATGAATGAACATACTTAACCCAAGAGTGTTCCAGTAGAAAGGGCAGGAAGAGCTAATGCATTAGTCAGCAACACACAGACGAGATGGAAGGATGAGTTTTTAAAATGTTATTTGAAACAAAGGATAAAGGGACAGTATGAGGGACCCAAATTTCTAAATCTAGTTTTCTGGAACTGGAGCCAATGAGGAAAAAGAGAATTTTATGCATGCAGATATTTAATTGAGGTTCCAGTAATAATGTGGACTAAGTGCTATTTCATTTTCCTTTATCTCAGGAACCCAGAGAGCTAAGGGATCAGTGAAGTGTATGGTTGGTAGTCCCTGACCTAACAGCTCACCAAGAGACAACCCAATTTTCACATTCAATAAGTATTAGCCATTTTTATTATAATGTATGCTCATTTTAGAAATCTTTGAATATAAAAAAGTATAAGGACAAAAGCATTCAATCCTACTGATAAACCCTATTCACAAAATGTGAGTAGATTCTAGTATTTCAAGACACACACACACACAAATGCAATCATTCTGCATGTACATGTTTTAAGTCTTTTTCTCACTTAGCATTACAAACTTGGCATTTTCCTGTGTCATTAAGAATTTTATGAAAACAGTATTTTCATAATTTTTTAAATATTAAGATATAATTTACATAGAATGAAATGCACAGATCTTAAGGGTGCAATTCAATGAGTTTTGACAAGTGCATACACGCTCATAACGAATAAAATATGGCATGACATAAAATTTTTCCATCACCTCAGAAAGTTCCCGCATGCCACCTCCTTGTCAGTCATCCCCAGGAGACCACTGCTATGATTTATTTTTACCATAAACGAGTTTAACCTGTTAACGAATATCACAAAATTTGATCATTCAATATGCAATCTTTTGTGTCTACCTTTTTTAACCCAGCAGAATATCTGTGGGATTCATCTGTGTTTTTGCATGTTAAGTTAAATACCTTAATACTATCCAATAATATGGATGGAACATTTTTGTCCATCTCCTTCTACTTGGATATTTATAGTATTGTCAATTTCTGGCATTATAAGTATTTACTACCTGATTAATATCCCATCATATGGATAAGCCATTTTTCCATTTCTTCTGGACATTTAGGTTATTATCTATGTCTACTGTTATAAGCAGGACTGCAATCAACATATATATAAATAAACACTGTTTGAATACAGGTTCATTTCCTAAAGATGTGGTCTTAGTGGAATTACCCTGGCAGAGTATGAACATATTTTAAGGTTTTTGTCATAGTTTTGTCAAATTTTTTCCAGGTGTTTTTCACAAATTTACAATGCCCATAATAGTGGGAGTACAATTATTACTCCCTATATTTGCCTGAACTTATCATTAACATTTTCAATTTCTCCTATTTGCATCTCATGTCGTTTTAATTTTCTCTTTAGTGGATATTAGTAAAAGTGACTATTTTTTTCAAATATTGATTGAATATTTGTATTCCTTCTGTGACAACAGTTAATAGCTTTTCTTGTTTTATTTTGGAAATTTGGTAGGGAGTCTCCCTCTGTTGCCCCGGGCTAGAGTGAGTGCCTTGGCGTCAGCCTAGCTCACAGCAACCTCAAACTCCTGGGCTCAAGCGATCCTCCTGCCTCAGCCTCCCAAGTAGCTGGGACTACAGGCATGTGCCACCATGCCTGGCTAATTTTTTTAATATATTTTTAGTTGGCCAATTAATTTCTTTCTATTTTTAGTAGGGATGGGGTCTCACTCTTGCTCAGGCTGGTTTCCAACTCCTGACCTTGAGCGATCCGCCTGCCTCGGCCTCCCAGAGTGCTAGGATTTTGGGGTTTTATTACTGACATGTAGATGCTTTACATACATAAAGGATTTTTTACTCATTGTTTGCTTTATCTGATACTCATATTTTCCTGATTAGATGTTTGTATTTTGTTTGCTTTTACATATACAGGTACATATTTTTATTATTAATTGTGGCAAAGTATGTAGAATATCAAATTTACCATCTTAATCATTTTTAATTATACAATTCAGTAGTGTTAAGTACAATTACATGTTGAACAATAAACCTTCAGAGCTCTTTTCATCTTGCAAAAGATATCCACTAAACAACAACTCCCTCTTCCTTCCTCCCCACAGCCTTTAGAAACCACAGTTCTACTTTCTGTCTCCATGAATTTGAATACTCTAGGTACCTCATATAAATGGAATCACATAGCATTTGTCGTTTTGTGAGTAGTTTATTTCATTTAGCATAATGTTCTCAAAGTTCATCCATGTAGCATGTGTCAGAATTTCCTTCATTTTTAAGATGAATAATATCCCATCGAATGTATATACCAAATTTTATTTATTCATTCATTTATCAATGGACACTGGGATTGCACCCATCTTTTGGCTATTGTGAATAATATTGCTATGAACATCGATGCACAAATATCTTTTTGAGATTCTGCTTTCAAATATTCCAGGAATATTCACAGATATGGCATTGCTGGATCACATCGTAATTCTACGTTTAACTTTTTCAAAATCATCATACTGTTTTCCATAACGGTTGCACCATTTTACATTCCCAACGTCAATGCACAAGGGTTCAAATTTCTTAACAACCTCATCAACACTTACTATTTTCATTTTTGATTTGTTTTGTTTTGTTTTTGATAGTGGCCATCCTAATAAGGGTGAGATAGTTACGGGTGTATTTTTTTTTTATTTCAACATATTACAGGAGTACAAATGTTTAGGTTACGTATATTGCCCTTGCCCCACCTGAGTCAGAGTTTCAAGCGTGACCATCCTCCAGACGGTGTGCACCGCACCCAGTGGGCGTGAATATACCCATATCCTCCTCCCCCATTTCATCTGCCCAACACCCAATGAATGTTATTACTATGTGTGCACTTAAGTGTTGATCAGTTAATACCAATTTGATTGTGAGTACATGTGGTGCTTTTTTTTTCCATTCTTGGGATACTTCACTTAGTAGAATGGGTTCCAGCTCTATCCAGGATAATACAATAGGTGCTAGATCACCATTGTTCTTTGTGGCTGAGTAGAACTCCATGGTATACATATACCACATTTTATTAATCCACTCATGTATTGATGGGCATTTGGGTTGTTTCCACATCTTTGCAATTGTGAATTGTGCTGCTATAAACATTTGAGTGCAGGTGTCTTTTTTATAGAATGTCTTTTTTTTTTTCCCTTTGGGAGGATGCCCAGTAATGGGATTGCTGGATCAAATGGTAGTTTTACTTGTGTCTCTTTGAGGTATCTCCTTACTGCTTTCCACAGAGGTTGTACTACTTTGCAGTCCCACCTGCAGTGTATGAATGGTCCCATCTCTCTGCATTCACGCCAACATTATTGTTTTGGGACTTTGTGATAAAGGCCATTCTCACTGGAGATAAGTGATGTCTCATTGTGGTTTTGATTTGCATTTCTCTGATGACTAGAGATGTTGAGCATTTTTTCATATGTTTGTTAGTCTGTATGTTTGCAATGTAGAAAAATATATCAGAATTTTCCTTTGTGATTTTTGTTTTTATGGCAAAAGGTCCTTCCACAGCATTTTTTAAAAATTTTTTGTAGCTGTGTTTGTGGTATATATATATATATATATATAATTATTATATATATATATATACCATATATATAAACATATACTTAACACTACTGTGTTGTATAATTAAAAATGGTTAAGATGGTAAATATATTCTAATTATATATATAATTATTCTGGAGTTCCTCAGTCTGATAATTTCCTCTAGATGTTTTTCAGGTTCACTTTTTTGTATTTACTTCTTATTCCAAATCAGTGCTGATAAATGAATTTACTTACTCTTTTGGAGCTAAGACTCTTCACTTACTAACCTGAAAGTCATAGAGATTTTCATTGAGAACAAGTAAAAAATGCTTATGTCTAATGGTGAAAATATTAATGATAAATTTGTAAAAATACATATAAAAATACATGATGAGGATGTGGGCAACAGGTAATATAATGGGAATTTAATTAGTAAGAAGTTTGGTATTATGAAGTAATAATTGAAAATATCTTTAGGCTCAGGAATTTCTATTTTAGATATCTATAGTAAGTTAAATGACATTTTATATAAAATGTGTGTTTATTGCAATATCAGGAAAAAATTGGCAGCAACTAAAATGTCTAACAATGTAAGAATTATTTAAATTATAGACATATATCACTATATATGTATCTTGCTGCTATTTGAAAAGAATGTATAGCTTGCAAAATGTTTTTGTTATATTACTTTAGTTGAAAAAACCTATGCACAGAAAAAGAAATCTATTAGGAGATACACCAAAATATTTAATGTTATTTTTGTTGAGTGATGAAACTATGCCTTTTTTCAAAAAATTCTCTAATTTATAAATTTTCTATAATGAACATCTTAATAATAGGAAATAATACTGTTTGGGTAAATACAGTGCTAACTACCATGCGTTGAATATTTTTCTGTGGTATTTTATATGCATTATATTACTGAATAATTACAATAAACACATTTAATATGTGTGACTTCTCCCATTATATAGACAAGGAAATTTGAATTTTAAGAAATTAAAGAGCTTGTCCAAGGTCTCTAAGATAGCAATGAGCAAGGCCAAGATTGAACTGGAATTTGTAAATTTCCCAAAGCCCAGTCCTTTCTATTATACTACGTGTTCTCAGCTTTATAGTCTCAGCACCTAACTCAGTTTGACAGAGTAAGCCCTCAGTAAATATTTATTTCATAATGGAAGAATAAATCTTAATTTATTGAAAGTATTATTCTAGGTCTCAGACTTCTATACTATAATAGATTTCAATGTTACAGTTATGCAATATACAGGCCTTACCTGACCTATTGCCTGTTATGTCTTTATCCCTCCAAATAAGCAGAGTTTTAGAGATTCCTATAAACTTACATGAAAGTTACGACCATCTCAGTTACAGTTATTTTTCCATACTCTTATCTGTAAAACGCTCCAAATTGTGCCCAAATCTATACCCCATGCTTAAGGCAGGATTATTGTGATTTATTCATTTCTATGGCTGTTTAGGGAAAAAGTAAAAATACATGATAAATAAAAGAAAGATATACGTAATCTATTTATCAGATAAGAGCCATTTACCTGTATTTACTTTTTCATATCAGATATCTCTATAATAGATTGTTTAGATGAAAACTGTACAAGTGAATTTTCTTTCTGTGAACTGTAGCAAGATGTGTTGTGCCACATGTATTCATGGGTACCTTCAAACCTGGATCTTATTCTAATATTGACATGTATTTTTTTAGCCAAGAATGTTTCAAACTGGAAAAAGTTCTGATTTAGCTAATATATCCTGAAATTCATGTACTTCCAAAATGTTTTTTTACCATTATGTTTTTATTGGACTGTTTTGTTATTGGAGGAATATAACATATCCAAGCTTTATTACAAAGACTGTGATGAGTTATGCACATTGAAAATGTTTCCAGAAATGTGGAAAATATGTCCAAGACATTTCAATTAAAATGTAAAAGGACTGATTTCTTGATAAAGCCTATGAGATGAAGCCCAAGCCTTTAAACAAAATATAAGGGTCTCCATTATTGTGTCTTCCAAACTCCCTGACCTTATGCCCCCATCCCCAAATCTGATTGATAATATATATTCCTAATCCAACAGAGTAGAACTGTATGTAGTTCCCTCACACACACACCATATTTGTCTGTTTTTGCTTTTATTTTTCTCATCTCCATGCCTTTGATCCTTCTTTCCGTTGCCTGGAATGACAGTTCCCCTGATCAATTTCCTCTTGATTTACTCTAAAATTTTCATCGGCTTCCACCTTATGTATTATTTCCTCCAGGATTCTTTACCTGATAGCCCATCCCACCCCAAGTTAAGTAATATAACCGTCTCCTGTATTCCCATAAATCTCCCTGCATATCACTATCATTACAATGTATCACAGAAAAATGGTCTGTTTATGTATTTGTCTCCCTTTCTAGGCCATAAGCCCCTTGAGGTTTCTTATTCATATTTGTACCCCAGTTCCTCATTTAGTGCCTGATGACTAGAAGATAGTATAATATAAGAAGACTGAATAAATGGATGGATGGATGGATCATAGATAAATTAACAATATTCACTTAAAGTGTGGACTTATACATGTAAGTCATCAATCTAATATCTCTGGATCAGAGTATATTAATTTACACAATGAGGAAGATTGGTGCTCTCTATGTGTCTTTCCAGATCAAAATTTTTTCATTTCGTTACTTTTGTAACATCATATCTCTATTGTTTCACTTCCTAGAATTCCTAATCATTCATTAAGTTTATCTACATAGTAGAAAACATTTGAGGAACAAAATATAGTGATGTTTCACTGTTAAAACTGATGAAATGATATGCAAAGAAATGAGAAATATCTAGGCTTTGAGAAAGAGCTTTTTGTACCCCATTCTTAGTTATAGAGCATAAACACTATAGAAATAACCAAATAACTTTCCTCTGATTTGGCTCTCCCTATTCTTTATAGACAAATTTATGTGTAAAATCCTACATGGTATGATTTCGGGAACAAAAATATGCTGAAGTCACATTTTTTAACTTATACTTATTCTATTGTTAGCAGCCTAGGTAATTCTGCCTGCCACTGCACTCATTGAGAATTAGACCCAGAGTGAACTACTCTTGTCTTTCAGTCAGTGGTCGTGGATACCTTTTCAGATCTGAGTTTCTTGACAACCTAAGTGCAATTCTAAATATTCAAAGATACACTATTTTATAGTCCATGGTTCTTAATAACAAAGCATTGCAAGAAAATGATATGTTCCGATACTGGCAGAGAAACTGGTCATACAGGACTCACTGAGAGTATATTCATTATTTTTCAAAACCATGCCTTCCTATGGTATGAGGGAAATTCAAAAAGTTTGTGAAAAATTAAAACAAAAGATAAAAATAAGTATAAATACTTACTCAGCATAAGCTACTTTAAGTTCAAGACACTTTTGTAAGTGATGATACCAACCATTTAGACCGTTTAGCCAATCCCTAAAGAACTGACAGTCCTAGGAATTTAACCACGTAAAATTAATCTTTTTTTATATTATTAACTGAAGAAAAATGAATACCCTTTAAATACTTTTTAAGATTAGGAAACAAAAAGAAGTCAAAGGAGCCAAATCAGGGCTGGAAGGTGGATACCTAAGGATTTCCCATTGAAACTCACAAAATTGACGTTGTTTGATGAGAAGAATGTGCAGGAGTATTGTTTTGGTGGAGAAGGTCTCTCTGGTGAAGCTTTTGTAGTTTATCTGCTAAAGCATTGGTGGTGTTTCTCAATACACTCTGATAACAAGCAGATGTTATCATTCTTTGGCCCGTCAGAAAGTCAGCAAGCACAATGTCTTGAACATCCCAAAACATTGTTGCTATGATCTTTGCTTTCACCGGTCCACTTTTTCTTTGACTGGAACACTTCTACCTCTTGATTTCCATTCTTTTGATTGTTCTTTGTCTTCAGGATTGTACTGGTAAATTCATGTTTTATCTTATTACAATTCTTGGAAGAAATGCTTCAGAATCTTGATCCTACTTGTTTAAAATTTCCATTAAAAACTCTGCTCTTGATGGGATTCAAGATGACTGACCAGACACACCAGGTTCCAGAGTGTCTCAGTGAGAAGGAAAAATTTTAGATGAAATAGAAAAAACAAACAAGCAAACAAATGTAGATTGGGTGTAATTCTGAGAGAAGAGTGTCAGCACCTACAAAAGACTCCCTGGGAAGAAGTTGTGGAGTAGAGCAAGAAATAGCAAAACATCGGCAGAGATCAAACCCAGAGAGGATTGGAGGCAAGGGAGCCCACGTGGGGAGAACTGAGAGGAGAATGCAGTGTGGGATCCAGCTTCAGCACACTCATGGGGCACCCCTCTACCCACAGGAAGGCTGCACTCCCAGCCCAGGCCAGGATCCTGGGCAAGGAAGCCCCCCACTCCACAGCACCATCATGGAAGAGTTCAGCTAGTTTGAGCACCTGCCTGCCAGCAGATGCCCAACGCACATCACTGAGTATGGGAGGGAGGAGAAGAGTGAAACCCACACCTCACAGCCAGATAGTGAAATTCAGGTGGCCTTGTCTCCACAAGCAGACTTTCTGGTTGGATGGGGCCACTTAAGCCCCTCCCTGGAGGCTTACCCAGAAGCTACGAGCAGATTTTGACACTTGCCAAAACAGCTACCTTGCCAGCTTTTGTGGAGCCTGAAGGAAAGCTCTCCCAACATAGCCCAATCACTCATACAGGGTGTGATTGATTATCATCCAGAAGCACCACCTACTGTCCCAGAGATTCAACTGGGTGTGCCAATACAATTCACACAGTTAAGAAGACCACAGGACTCTGGAAAGAGAAAGGATTTCAAAGCCCCCTCTCCTCCCTAATCAAAGAGAGACAGGGAATCTACCCAGTCACATATTTCAATATAAAAATCATAGTTATCCATGAAAGTGAAGAAGAAAATGGACAAGGGCTGGAAACCTATTTGAGGCAATAATTGAGGAAAGCTTCCCTGATCTTGCTGGAGATTTAAAAATCCAGGTACAAGAAGCTCAATGAACAACTGGGAGATTCATTCCAAAGAGGCAATCACCAAGAAACATAGTCATCAGACTGGCCAAAGTCAACACGGTGGAGGAACTCCTCTGAGCCATGAGGCAAAAACATCAAGTAACTTACAAAGGAAAACCCATCAGGCTAACTACATTCTCAACTGAGACCTTACAAGCCAGAAGGGATGGGAGTCCCATCTTCAATCTTCTTTTTTTTTTAAATTGTGCTAATGAATTTATTGAAAGTTATAGATCAGTATGCTCTCCTCAGCTCCATACAAGGTCTTAGTTCCTACACTAATGGGAATCACTTAATTTACCCCAAAATGTGGAATCCCAGAGAGCTTAAGCACAACGTCTGTAGTGCAAGATTCCACCAAGACACCTGTGGCTCACAGTGGAAGGGACGAGTAAACAGCCGCTCATGTTCAGAACCTCGTATACACATTACAGGAACTTATAAAATGATTTTTAAAAAGGCCCTACATTCTTAAAGTTATAATTTATAGAATATTCTGTACAAAAGCAGTCTTTAAAGAGAGTCTCTGCTACTGTCCTCAGAAGAAATCCACAGCAGTCGATCTCCTCTTTGGAGTGGCGGTCAGCCGCTTCTTGGTCACCAGGGGAGTGCTTGCAGGTGAGCTGGGGGGAGGGAGGGTCTTCAGCACTCTGTGTTCCTCTTTGTTAGGAAATTTCATTTCCCTCCATCAGGAAGAGTTAATAATATACCAGTTGTTTAGACCACAGAACTTTGGTTCCACCTCTCAGAAAATTGTACAAATATGCAAATCTGTGATGTATACAGTGTGACTGGTGCCCCTTCATGTGCAGTGCCCTTATGAAGAGCACAATCTTCACAACCATACACAGTGGCACAGATCTAGGAATCTAAGGAGAAGTCATCAAAAGGGTATAACAAGAAGATTAGAAGTGGGGGATGAACAAAATAAACAGCATGCAAGAGCAGCAAACACAAACTTTGTCAACCTTATCAATTTTCTCAGAACCTCTCATTGGTCTAGGGCACAGAATCATACATTCTTTAACCCAAGAAATCAGCTTCCAGCACAAGATTTTCTGTTTTCAGTCCTGTTATGCCCATTGATGACAAATATCAAGCAGAGTTAGAACAGACTATCAAAGGTTACATAAGAATTCAGAATGTTGCTTCTATGCATTGCTAATAAATCATTTTATATCTCACGCCAAATCCATTTGTTATAACTGAAATACAACTGAATTGGCTTTCCAGAAAGATATTGAACACTTCATGCAAATTAAGTTAGTCTTGGACAGTGTTAATGTAAGTTAGCATATTTCAAATGTATATTTTTCAAGTCAACAGAAATCTTAATCTCATTTATCATTTATTTATCAAAAGATACACAACATAAAAGACCTTTCACAGACAAATAATTTGAAACACACGCACACCCAGGTGTGTGCACGTGCGCACACACACAATTGCTGGCCTATAGCAATTTTTTTTCACTTCTTTTAATACCTATAGAATTTCAGAAGTGATGCATTGGCTAGGGCTGAGCTATAGTCACAAAAGAAAAATCTAGTAACTGTGTTATAGTTGCATTTTTCTGTTTTATGGAAACTTCCCCTTGTTCTCATATAAATATCTTCGTGGTCTAGCCACAGAGTTTTTAGACCCTGTGATATTTTGCTTAGCTGCTTTAAACACTCTGAAGCATTATGCCTTCATGGGATAAAGATACAAAAAAAAAGATGCATTGTTCTTTAAGTGAAAAGGCCTAATCCATATCTATAAGCATTTTAAATTGCTTTTTCAGTAAGGGTTATGCTGAGAAGGCTACATTCCCCTCATCCAAGGCACAGTCCCATGAGACACTAGCCTCACACAATGCAGAGCTTTCTATGGTCAATGTTTTACATGAAGTAATGTAATTAAGAAGACAGGTTTGATAATAACAGTACCTACTTCACAACATCGCTCGGATGACTAAATGATATCATGTATATTAAATGTTTAGCATACTATAAGCACTCAATGAATGAAAGCTATTACTACTACTGGTGTTTTATGAGGAGCTAGCCTGTAATATTGGCCAAATTAGCATTACAATACATAGCATCATAATACCAATATTAGCATAGATGTATTAATATCATTGATTGGAAGTGAAGACAGAAGTGAACATCTTTAACACAATAAAGCTTAAAACTCTAGAAGCCAACCTCAGAAGAACCATAACAGACCTCCTTTCAAGGAAAAGGGCAAAATATAAGTAAAGTGAACAGAAATTACTTCACTAGAGGCAACATCCTACTTGTCCATTGTACTTTTATCCCCTGGAATTAGCTCCCTTTCTCATTGTTATCCCCATTCATTGAATTTCAGCATCTATTTTTTATAGGATAATTATAGGTGCCAGTGAATATGTAAAAAGGGAAGGTTTGAATCAAATTATCTATTGATAGAGAGCAGCCTGAGGTCATTTCTCAAAGACATAAAATAGGAGTTGATATATTAGGTCATCGAGCAGAATGACAAGTCAAATTATGCCCCCCTTCTAATGCAGAGATTTTATTATTAGAATTTTCTTCAGTGCCTTGCATAGTCCAGATTAATAAATTTTAAGGTGATCAAGCTCAACTTGCAGGTGCTCCAATCATTGACTCCCCTATTCATTTAAAAGTTGTTGCTGCTCTATTGGAGGGAAATAATGGGTGCACAGATTCATGGATACACATAAAAGGTTCCGTGAATTTAACTCTCCCTAATTAAATAATTTTGTCTCTCATATTTCCATTGGGATTTGGAGTGTTTTAGCAATAATCTACTTCAGAATCACCAAGAAGCAGAATGGGTCAACCTCCTTGATAGAGATAAGCTTTAAAGAGGTAGCTCCAAAATGTTTTTTTTTTTTTTTCCCAGTAAAGACAATCTGAATCTGATGGGCCTGGTTCAGGAGAAAAGCAGATCCATTATTTGGTCTGTGAGACTTTCCTAGTGATTAATTCTAAGTGATTTCAATAAGCCCTGTCCCTTTATTACTTTAAGGAAAATCAAATCAAGTATTGAACTGAAATCTAATCCCATTTATTCAACAAACATCTACTGAGCACCTACTATATCCAAAATACAGGGTAGAGAGCAACATATGCTGCTAGGGGAATGAATATCAATAGGAGAGAGAAAAGAGACTGATTCCAAGTGTGGGAGAAGTAAAATGGCCTTTTAAAGGCGGTGGGCTTAAGTAGTGATTTGTCTTCTTACCTTTAAAATTATTTCACTGGGTATTTAATGAGTGCCAGGCATTGTTCTAGTTGCTTTCGAATGCACACTGTCCAGAGGGATCTCTTAGTAATCAATAATATTTAACTTAGCTTCGTCATACACCTGACACTGTAAATAAAATTCTAGACATTGATATTAAGAGAAAGGTACTATCTGAAGACAGAGGAAACATCATCTGACTTTGAGGTACACACTTTCTTCCTGCATCCTAGAGTGTTCAAAATTCCCACCTCACTCATTCAGATAGAGTTGACATCTTCTAATTGGAATCCACGCCCAAAGTTCTAAGATGATATGATCATTACCTGAAAATGACTTAGCTTTGGCAAGATGTAGTATATACTATAAATAAGAGAGAATAAGGTTTGCTAAAAACTGTATATGATATATAAAGAAGAGAGGAACGTTAAAGATGTCCTAGCTCTAATCTACATTGCAGTATCATTTCCCAGTACACATATCAATAAATACTTTATATCCAAACAATATTATACTTTTTTTTTTTTTTTGAGATGGAGTCTTACTTTGTTGCCCGGCTAGAGTGCCGTGGCATCAGCCTAGCTCACAGCGACCTCAAACACCTGGGCTCAAGCGATTCTCCTGCCTCAACCTCCCAAGTAGCTGGGACTACAGACATGCGCTACCATGCCTGGCTAATTTTTTTTTCTATTTTTTTTAGTTGCCTGGCTAATTTTTTTGTTTGTATTTTTAGTAGAGACGGGGTCTCGCTCTTGCTCAGGCTGGTCTTGAACTCCTGAACTCAAGCAATCCTCCCACCATGGCCTCCCAGAGTGCTAGGATTACAGGCGTGAGCCACCACGCCCGGCCTATGCTGTTTTTAATTAACTTACTTTCTACTTTAATAACTTTGATTAGGCTAGTATTTTTGCATGGGATGTCTTTCTTTTTATATCCCTTTATTGAAGTTTTATCAATCCTTTAAAAGAACAAGTTCAATGAAATATCCCTCTTTGAAACTTTCCCATATCTTCCCTTGAGGAATTAATCTGCTCCCTATAGATCTAAGCAACTTGTATATCCTTTGATTATAGCACTTACCGAGTTCAATTTATGTTAAAATGGTGTGATGGTTAATTTTAGGTGTCAACTTGAATGGATTAAGCGATACCTAGAACTATAGAACAGTATATATTTTTATTTGTGTATTTTCATGGGTACAAGTGCAATTTTGCTATATTGATATATTGCATTGTGGTGAAGTCAGAATCTTCACTGAAGAAATTGATTTTAATAAGAACAATGTAGAAGAAGACAAGGGGATCTTGACCCTATGTGAAAATGAGGCTATTCAGTTGATTTTCAAGCTTCAATGAACATACACACTCACACACAGAAACATAATAATAATGGCAGTGCCCTTAGTACAGTTGCGCCTTTAGGCTAGTTTCTTTGGGAAGAGATTTTACTATTTCTTTGACATAAATTCATTTATGGCACAATCCATGAATGTTTACTATTTTGTATATATATTAAATAATAATAGCAATAGAGTGAATGATTTTACAGAATATTTCTTTATTTTCAATCAACACTTGACTTTACTATATTTTATCCCATTACTTCTAAATATGTACCCTCTTTTGCTATCATAACTATTTTCCCACCTCAAATACAGGGAGGCTATAATCCTTTTTAGCTTCTGTGTTAGTGAGTGCTATGAGAGAGAGAGAGAGAGAGAGAGAGAGAGAGAGAGAGAGAGAGAGAGAGAGAGAGAGACATTTTAATGAATTGACTCATGCAGTCGTGGAGACTGGCAAGTCCAAAAATCTTCAGGGTGGCTGGGAATCTGGAGACCTGGGGAAGAGTTTAGGTTGCAGCTCAAGTACAAAGACACTCTGTAGACAGATTTCTTTCTTCCTTGGGGAACATCAGCCTATTTTCTCTTAAGACCTTCAACTAATCCTACATTGTGGAGGGTAATCTGCTTTAGTAAAAGTCTACTATTATAAATGTTGATATCATCTAAATAATATCTTCACAGCACCATCAAGATCAATGTTTGACCAATGTCTGGGTAGCATGGCCCAGCCAAATTAACACATAAAATTAAACAGTACATCTCCCTAAGATACTATTCTGCTAAGTATTTGGCTTTTTAATGTTTTACATATGTTAAACTCAGCTTTCCATCATTTATGTTGCTCTTCTCTGAATTTGGTTTAATACTTCCATGATTGATGCCAATTCATAAAATGCCAATTAGTCAGGAATAACATCTCAGGTATAAATATAGGACTAAATGCATAAACCATTGCTCTACTATCAAGAAGTAAAAAAAGCTGCAGTCTCTACTCTTACTGTATGGTACTCTAGAGCTATGACTTTTAAATGAGTTTCTATATTTACTATGTTGCCCCCACAGCAAAGAACATCTGGTAATTCAGCATAATTTTAGAAATGACCCATAATGCAGTTTGGTGAATTGTATGTTGTATGCAAACTCTTGGAATAGAGCCAAGAATTACAGAACAGTATATTGGCATAACTGTTGGTTATATCAAAATTCATCTATCATTTTGAATTTACCTAATACATCCTGGGGTCTTGTGTTAAAAGCATCTTTTAAGCTGAGAATTAATGCCTATTTACAGTTTTAAAATTGCTTAGCTACTTTAATAAAAAGTCGCTATGTCTGAGTGTTTTGAGGAAACAAAAAAAAAAAGAAATTTCGTGATGATTCTTGGCTATTAAAAATTATTCATACTTGAGTTTTCTACTTATAGTTGTCTAAGTGTTGACTCAAGAGAATGATACTGCACATTTAGAGGAAAAAAAGTCAATTTTCAAAAGCATTTGTTCTACTTTTCAAGTATATTTATTTACTCATGCCAGAGTAATTAACATATGCTGAAGTGGTCTCAGTTCATTTTAGTAGCCCAAACTGGAAATATTTCCTTTGGGTAAATTCACAGTTCACAGATCTTTGATACCAAAGCCAGGAAAGGACAATAAAAAAAAGAAAGCTGCAGACCAATATCCCTCATGAACATAGATGCAAAAATTCTCTACAAAACACTAGTAAACTGAATCCAAAAGCATATGGAAATAATTCACCATGATGAAGTGGGTGTCATCACAGGGATGCAAGGAGGGTTCAACATATGCAAATCGCTAAATGTGATTCACCACATAACAAGAATTGAAAACAAAAACCATATGATCATCTCAATAGATGCATAAAGAGCACTTGATAAAACCCAGCATCCTTTCATGATAAAAATCCTCAACAAACTAGGCACAGAAGGAACCTCCAAATTGTAAAAGCCATACATGACAAACCCACAGCCAACATCACACTGAATGGAATAAAGCTGAAAGCATTCCCTCCAAGAACTGGAACAAGACAAGGATGCTCACTTTCACCACTTCTATCCAACCTAATACTGGGAGTCTTAGCCAGAGCAATCAGACAAGAGAAAGAAATAAAAGGTATCCATATTGGAAAAGAGGAGGTCAAACTATCCCTGTTTTCCTATGATGTGATATTATATCTAGAAAACCCTAAAGACTTCTCCAAAAGACTCCTAGAGTTAATAAATGATTTCAACAGTCTCAGGTGTAAAACAAACACACAAAAATTAGTATTATCTGTACACACTAATAACAGCTAAGCTGAGAATCAAATCAAGAATTCATTCTCATTTATAGCAGATGCAAATAAAAAAAATAAATACCTAGGAAAATACTTAACTTACGAGATGAAAGATCTGTACAGGCTGAGCATGGTGGCTCATGCCTGTAATCCTAGCACTCTGGGAGGCCGAGGCAGGTGGATCACTCAGGGTCAGGAGTTCGAAACCAGCCTGAGCAAGAGCGAGACCTCCTCTCTACTATAAATAGAAAGAAATTAATTGGCCAACTAAAAATATATAGAAAAAATTAGCCAGGCATGGTGGCGCATGCCTGTAGTCCCAGCTACTTGGGAGGCTGAGGCAGAAGGATTGCTTGAGCCCAGGAGTTTCAGGTTGCTGTGAGATAGGCTG
>CAUYRT010050145.1:0-66731 GCA_963574885.1 Lepilemur ruficaudatus
GTGGGGCATACCTGTAGTCCCAGCTACTCAGGAGGCTGAGGCAGAAGGATGGCTTGAACTCAGGAGTTTGAGGTTGCTGTGAGCTAGGCTGACACCACAGCACTCTAGCCGGGGCAATAGAGTGAGACTCTGTCTCAAAAAAAAAAAAGGAAAGAAAGAAGGAAAGAAAGGAAGGAAAGAAGGAAGGAAGGAAGGAAGGAAGGAAGGAAGGAAGGAAGGAAGGAAGGAAGGAAGGAAGGAAGGAAGGAAGGAAGGAAGGAAGGAAAAGAAAGGTCACAAATTAACAACCTATTGTCACACCTCAAGGAACTAGGATAGGAAAAACAAAAAGAACAAACCAAGCCCAAAGTCAACAGAAGGAAAGTAATAATGAAGGCCAGGGCAGAACTAAATGAATGAATTGAGAGGAAAAAAAAAAATACAAAGATTAATGAAACAGAAAGTTGGTTCTTTAAAAAGATAAACAAAATCAATAGACCTCTTGCTCAACTAACTAAGAACAGAAGAGAAAGGAGCAAAATATGCTCAATCAGAGATTGAAAATGGTGACATTACAACTGATACCACAGAAATACAAACTATCATCCATGAATACCATGTAAATCTCTACATGCATAAACTACAGAACATACAGAAAATGGACAAGTTCTTGTAAACACATAACCTTGTAAGACTAACCAGGAAGAAATAGAACTCCTGAACAGATAAATAAAGAATAGTGAGATTGAAACAGTAATAAAAATCCTCCCAACAATAAAAAGCACTGGACCAGTTGGAGTCACTGGTGAATTCTATGAGACCTACAAAGAAGACCTACCTGGTACCCATTACACAGAAATTATTCTATAACATCAAGAAGGAAAGGGAATACTACCCAAGTCATTCTAAGTCATTCTACAAAGCCAGTATCACCTTGATACCAAAGCCAGGAAAGAACACAACAAAAAAAGAAAACTACAGACCAATATCCCTTCTGAATATAGATGCAAAAATTCTCAATGAAATACTAGCCAACTGAATTCAACAGCATATCAAAAAAATAATGCACCAGGACCAAGTGGGCTTCGTGCCAGAGATGCAAGGATGGTTCAACATACATAAATCAATAAATGCAATTCACCACATAAACAAAAGCAAAAACAAAGACCATATGATCCTCTCAATAGATGCAGAAAAAGCATTCAACAAAATCCAGCACCCTTTCATGACAAAAAACCTTAAACAAACTAGGCATAGAAGGAATGTATCCCAGATTAACAAAAACCATATATGACAAACCCACAGACAACATCATACTGAATGGGGAAAAGTTGAAAACATTCCCCTAAGAACTGGAACAAGAAAAAGATGCCCACTGGCACCATTTCTATTCAACATACTGCTGGAAGTCCTAGCCAGAGCAATCAGACAAACGAAAAATATTGAGGGTAACCAAATCAGGGAAGAAGAGGCCAAACTATTGCTCTTCACTGACGGTGTAATCTTGTGACAAGAAAACCTCGTAGATTCCACCAAGAGTCTCCTGGAATTAATAAATAAATTCAGCAAAGTCTCAGGATACAAAATCCATCTACGTAAATCAGTAACATTTCTATATGCTAATAATAGTCAAGCTGAGAGTCAAATCAAAGACTTAATACCATTCACTGTAGCTACAAAGAAAATAAAATACCTAGGAATATATTTAACAAGGAGGTAAAAGATCTCTACAAGAAGAACTACAAAACTCTGAGGAAAGAAATCACAGAGGATACAAACAAATGGAAAAACATGGCATGCTCATGGATATATAGAATCAACATTGTTAAAATGTCCATTCTACTCAAAGTATTTTACACATTCAATATAATCCCCATCATATAAACAAAGTTATACTTCAGAGATCTAGAAAAAATAATTCTACACTTTGTTTGGAACCAGAAAAGAGCCCAAAGAGCCAAAGCAATCTTAAACAAAAAGAACAAATCTGGAGGCATCACATTATCAGATTTCAAACCTATACTGCAAGGCTATAGTAACCAAAACAGCATGGTATTGACACATAAATAGAGATATAGACCAATGAAACAGAACAGAGAAACCAGTTAGAAAACCATCTACCTACAATCAACCGATATTTGACAAAGCAGACCACAACATACATTGGGATAAAGAAGCCCTATTCAATGGTGCTAGGAAAATTGGATAGCCATATACAGAAGAATGAAACAAAATCCCTATCTCTCACCACTCACAAAAATTAATTCAAGATGGATAGAAGACTTAGATCTAAGGCAAGACATGATAAGAATTCTAGAGGAAAGTGTAGGTAAAATAGATATTGGCCTAGGCAAAGAATTTATGATTAAAACACCAATGGCAATCAAGGCAACAATAAAAATTATTAATAATAAATGGGATTTGATTAAACTGAAAAGCTCTGCACAGCTAAGGAAACAATCAACAGAACAAATAAACAATCTACAGAATGGGAGAAAATATTCACAAGCTACCCATCTGATAAAGGACTAATAACCACAATTTACAAAGAACTCAATCAAGCAAATTAGCAAGAAAAAAACAAACAACCCTATTAAAAAATGGGCAAAAGACATGAACAGAACCATCTCAAAAGAAGAAAGACAAATGGCCAATAAACATATGAAAAATGCTCAACATCACTAATCATCAGGGAAATGCAAATTAAAACCACAATGAGGTGTCACCTTACCCGTTAGAATGGCATTTATGAAAAAATCCAAAAACAATACATGCTGACATGGATGCAGATAGAAAGGAATGCTTATTATACACTGTTGGTGGGACTGCAAATTAGTACAACCTCTATGGAAAACAGTATGGAGATTCCTCAAAGAACTCAAAGTAGACTTACCATTCAATCCAACAATCCCACTATTGGGTATTTATGTAAAGGGGAAAAAGACTTTTCATCAAAAAGACACCTGCATTCGAATGTTTGTTGCAGAACAATTCACAATTGCAAAGATGTGTAATCAACCCAAGTGCCCATCAATTCATGAGAGGATTAATAAAGTGTGGTATATGTATGCCATGCAGTACTACTCAGCCAAAAAAAGGATGAATTAATATCTTTTGCAATAATCTGGATAGAACTGGAGACCATTCTTCTAAGTGAAGTTTCTCAAGAATGGAAAAACAAACACCACATGCACTCACTATTACATTGGAACTAACCACTGAGCACGCCTGTGCATAGAGGGAAGTAAAACTCAGTGGAAATCAACCAGGGGGGAGGATGGGGGAGGGAAGGAGCAAAAACCTACCTAACAGGTACTATGAACCCAATATGTGGGTGACAGGCACACCTTTAGCCAGGACTCAAGCATTACAAAAGTGATCCATGTAACCTAAAACACTTGTGCCCCCTTAATATTTTGAAATTAAAAAAATAAAATAAGCATGAAGCTCTGACTCAAGGGGGGATGGGGGGGCAAGGGCAATATACGTAACGTTAACATTTGTACCCCCATAATATGCTGAAATAAAAAATAAAATAAAATACTGAGGAAAAAGATAACGTCTCCATATTCAGGGTTTCGTATAGCAGATCACTGCATTCACACTTAGTTCTGTAATCGTTGAGATGGTAGCAGTTTTTTGAGCAGGAAGCCTGATGAGAGTGCTGCTTAAGATTAACCTGTAGAATAAAATGGAGCAGGAAGAAATAGGAAGTAGAAAGATCATCATCTAGTCATTCAATCTGCAAGTAATATTGGGCATCTCCTATGTGTTTTGTGTGGAGGATACGCAATAAACAAACTAGACACATCCCTGCCCACATAGAATTTCTACTTTTAACAGATTTGGTTAGGCAACAGTCTAAACAAGAAATAAGAGTGGTCTTAATTAGAGTACTGACACTGACAAATGAAATCAAAGCTTTGGTTTTAGCTATTTCAGGCTCTAATTGACTAACTTCACTAACTTAAAAGTATCCTTACACTGTTATCTACTAGAATATTCTTTCTGTAAAATAAATAAGGAAACTATATTCAAATCATCTCTCTGTGTGATGGACATCTGTTTGGTTGCATTTGTTTGTTTGCCTTTACTTTCATCTTCCCAGGATGCTTCTACCTCAGCATCCTGGTGTCTCTCTGTGTCCTTGGTTGTTTTATGGAGTTGACATCATAGGTATCACATAATTCAAGTCTGACCAATCAGAGGATGATGTGCCTCTGGCTACCATAATAGGAACAGGAGCCAATACATGACACAAAAGATCTTGATCAGACTCATCTTCGGCATTTTATAGGGAGTTCTAGGAAAAGTGGACCTTCTTTTAAGACCTTCCCTAAAACCCTGGAAATATGTAAGGACAGAGGTATCTGAGGCCATGCATCACTTCCTCTTTCTCCCTCCCCTAATTTAAGAAGTAGAACAACAATTCCAACATCAGAGTCAACAAGTTATGTTGAGGACCAATGATAAGGAATGAGACACAAAATGTTTTATTAAACATTGTTAAAGCAACAATATCAGTGAATGCTTTTGTGTTTTAGAAGTTTGGATGTGTCTTTGTTATAATGAGGTCATGCATGTGGCATGTGCATTTCAGTATGTTTTAGTGGGAGCAGCACTATTGTATGCAGGGAATGGTCCATAGTCCTCAGTCTACTTGCCCTTTGGAACAGCCAGAGTGTGTTTGCCCTGGGAACCCACCTTTGTTGGGTGTGTAACAATGAAACATGGAAAATCCACCCTAAAGTCTCAGGCTCTTAAATTCCACCCAAGAATTTCAAGGCTCAACTCTGAAAATTTACTGCCGCAGAGAAAAATCTTAACAATATCCATTTTGTTTCACTTTGTAAATAGAGAACCTGAATCCCCAAGAGAAGAATCAAGTGAGCCCAAATCTCCTGCATGTCCTGCAGCTTTGCTTTAAGGGTCCTGAACCAAAATTCTCACCTGCGCTTACAAAGTGTCAAGGACTAATGCACTCACGCAGCTCTCCCACTGGGGTGCTTTTCTGTCTTTCCACAGATGCTGACCCAGGAGAAATTTTTATTAATATTTGGTTTGGTCTGTGTGACTTTTGTTTGTAAATGGAATGGATGCATCAAGGCTCACAGTGAGGGTTTTCTTTTTCTAAATCCCCAAATAAACACGAACTATATAAATAAATCTTGCTCTGGCAGATGTCTGGGGACTTAACATAGCTCCATCCTTGCTTCTTTAGTGAGTCATATGATGATTTCACAGTATCTCAAGAGCCGTTTTCTGTGTTGCTGCCAAAGTCATTGACAAAAAATAGATTAACACTTAGTCCATAATATTTTCTACATTTTACATATTTTCTACTTTTACAGAAGTTTGCATTTGGGAAACAGGAAAGACTTAAAATATTTGCATTATGTTATCCGTTTTAAAAGAACATAGAGGAATTAAATATACCATGGTTTTATAAACACAGAGCAAATGAATCATTGTGGTTTTTTCTGAAGTTAGAATAAAACTAAATACTTTAAACTGAAAGACTAAAAACTGGGAGTTTAAAGTAAAAAGTGGGATAAAAGGCTAAATCTAAAAGGCACTACAGAATGTTATTTGTGTTTATGTTTTTGAAGTAAATACAAAGTTAGTATAAGTCATGTTCATTTTCTATAAACTTTTTATTTTATAATATACTCCACAAAACATTGAGCATTTAAATATCAAAACTATTTTAAGATATCCACCACAAACATTTTCAAAACTTTCATATTATACTCATTTTTTTCAGAACTTTCTACTCAGTTTGGAATGTGTTTAATTTTTTCATGAGTCTGTTTCTCACTTTCCTCAATTCTAAGTGTGTCCTCATTTCTATTTTCCAAAATTTCCTTGTGAGATAAATCCTTAAGCCAGTTCTAACACAGGCACCTGTACCCGTCAACTTGTTCTAGGTTGTTTATTTTTTAAACGCTTCACTTTTATCACTGCCTTTTGGGTCACTGGAAAAACAGTAAAACTTCACATCCTAAATTAGACAGGTTTTGTGGGAGGAAATTCACAGAATATGTGTTTAGCTTCTACAAAAGGATCACACATCTGCAACCCAGTTCATTTTAAGTACATCTTGCTGCTGAGGACCAAGGGACATCGGCACTTTCCAGCTCTAGTTCAGGCTGACATTGTGTCACCAAAGCCATGTTGTCCTTAATTGCTCAATTCCAGTGAATTAGCCAATTAAAGCAATAACAGAATAATGTGGTTGAAAGTAAAATCTCCAAGTTATATATGGCTCTGCCTTTGGGTCCAAAACATCTAAATCATTCCGGTAGATGAGGTTCCTGAGAAGGGAGTTCCTACCCTCTCTCATCGTGCTGAAGCAGAGTGGCATAGCAGGAAAAGACACTGGCATAGACATACTCTGGGTCTCTTCGTGATACCAGTTATGGTCAGTTCCACTGACCAGTGTGAGTGGCGCAGAGTCCCTCATTCTCTATGAACAACCATTTCGGAAGGGATGCCCAGGTCCTCCCAGCAGGTTACTTTGCCCAGATACGAATAAGACTTCAGCTAAGATTTGAAGCTGCATGCTACCTTGGGTAATGAAACAGACAAGAAGATATGGAATTGACCTGAAAGTAAAGGCTGAAAATAAGGGCCAATCAGATAGAAAAAATTCCACATTCATAACAAGACCGAATCACATTCAGAAACATTTAGACTAGAGATAACAAAGATATTTCAGGGGCTGGGGTGAAATAAGGTCACCAGGAGAGATCACCACATCCGTGCACCAAGTGAACAGGAAGGAAGAGGGTCCTGCCTGCTTCAAGACAGTGTGCAATTGACAGGAGCATAGGGATGATAAGATTTGGTTTTTCTATCTTGGGCCCTACCTCGCAAGTATATGGATTTGCTCCCAACTAGTAGGAAAATTATATTAAAAGATAGTGATGAGATAGTAAATGCCAGCTGTGAGACTACTACCTTCTACACACAGGATCACCTGAAACTGAGTGATACTATCAATGACAAGTAGGGAAGCAGGGAACTTGACAACTCTGGCCTATCTTCTTTGGCCTTCAAGTCCTTCCCATGTAAATATAAAAATAACGGTGGTGTCACTTAGCTTTCACACTACCTTTTAACAAATCAAGCAATCAACAACTTTAAGCATGTCTAGTTTGAACTTCTTCCTTCTTTCTATTTTATCCGCAGAATGACAATTAAAGCCAACTGTCCTAGACCCTCATCCGTAAACCTCTAAAGAAAAAATTTCTGAGATCTTTGGTACACCTACCCCATGTTAGCCCTGGTTGTGATCCAAGCAAAAGATATGAATTCATACTTAAAAAAAGAAGAATTCCACACTTCCCAGTTGCTATTTTCTCAAATCTTAAAATACCACCACTCTGTGTAAACAAGCAAAAGCTGCAACTGAAAAGAGAGGAGGCAAATTAGGTCATGTCACTCTGTGCATCTGTGTTTTAGGATTTGGGTCCAAAATCAAACAAAACATCCCCCAACTAGGCAGTAACTGGCTTAAAGAACAGAAAATGATTTACAAGTATCTGGTTCAACAAAATAGGGGAGACTTCACCGTTCATTATGGAGACCCTTGAGATGGAGATGTGCCGCTGGGAGAGGAACAAATACTCAGGTCGGGAGGCCACATGGCTTCAGTAATAAGAGCTATTGCCACAGACATTTAAATAACTGAACCAATCTAGCCATTTTCATAGAACTTCAGAGTTTCAGAAGGTAACAAAGATATCATTTAATTCCCTTCCTCCACTTCCTTTCACAGATGAGAAAACTAAGGCCCACAGAGATTACATGGTTTGCCCTAGGTGAATTAATCAAAATTCCCAGTTGCAAGCAACAGAAATTGACTTTGCCTGAGCAAGGCAAAAAAAGAACTTATTTAAAGGATGTTGGTTAATACAGAGCATCCCTGCAGAATGCTGCAGTTAGTATTGAGACCAAGCCGACAGAAATGATCCCCAAAACCATGACGGTGAACAGGTTCTGATGCAGAAACCACTGCCGCTGCAGCCATGGCCTCAGGAGAGAGCTCCCTGCCCCTTGATCTGGTGTCACCAGTCCCTGGGACAGGCTGATAGCTGGTGCCTAGGGTCCACAGCTGTGCTCTAGCTGCAGGGCAATCCTGGGAAACGAATGTCTGGGCTTTTCAGTATCTTTTAAATCAAGAGACACATTGCTCCTCCTCCCACTCCCAATGGGGCACAAAATGTTGGAAATTCCGGAGCCTCTGAAAGGGTTCAACAACTGGTGGCCAAAATAAATAAAAAACGCCAACTATGAGAGACCTCTCAGTGAGCTAGTGGCGAAATTGGGATTGACCTCTAGTTTGAAATTCTTTTCATTATTACATTTCTCTGAACGTGTCTTTCTCCCTTCAATAGACATGTGTTAAGTACTTACCATGTACGAGGCTTTATGTTAGGTCCCGGGACACAAAATGAACAAAAAGACATGGTTGTCGCTCCCCCCACCCCACCCCATGGACTTTACTGACCAGTGGTAAAGACAGACATTGAACAAATTATCACACAAATAAGTATGCAATTCTAAATTAATTAAAAATTGTGACAAGTTCCAAGAAGAAAATACAGAGGCTTCAACGAAACATTATATAGGAAGAATCAAATTCAATCTTAGAAAAGCTTCTCTGGGAAGTGACACTTCAGCTAAGAACAAGAAGAACAAAGAGTGGTAATTTAATTAATTTGGCTTTTTTAATAATAAAAAAAAAGCAGCACAGTCCAGCTTTCCCACAAACTGCCCTTGGAGTCCACACAGGGGGTCCTCTGACCCCCAATGACAACATCTGATGAGCAATAAAAGAGAGGGGTCACCTGAGGGAAGCAGAGCTTTATGCTTAAGAGTTTTAAAAAGGCTCCACAAACAGTGTGAAAGAGTAAAGTGAAACAAAACGCTCCATTGGGTATAAATAGAACAGAAGCTCTCAAGCCAGGGGTCAGGGAACCTCTTAACATTCATCAAGGTAATTACATTAAGTTAGTTTATCCAATTGTGTATTTGTTACAGTGATACTGATTAAGCACCTAGCAAGTGCCAGGCTGCAGGGTGCAGTGGCAAACAGGACCTTCAGCACTGCCCTCACCTGGCTTCCTGTCTTCCAAAAAAGAGTTAAAAACATATGACTTGGTTAAATATGGCAAATGTCAGTAAAGGTAATGCTCCAGGTGCTTTGGTGGCCCATAACAGGGGGACATGAATTAACCAGGAGGGATCAGAAAGGCTTTCTGTTCTAAATAAGGGACACTAAGAGAAATCCAGGTACCCACAGGATCTAACTGGAAGCCTGGAGTGTTACAGGTGATCAATGTGTGTTAAATGAATGACAATGAAGCACCAACATGCATGGCGTAATCATATTTGGAAAAATTAATCCATGCTTCTAGAATTGCCTTCCTGTCACTCCACCATTCCTCTCATTAAATCAGCAGCAAGAGTGTTCACTGTACTGTGTGAAGATTTTTACAAGCAAAAATACCCAAAGAAGTAAAACATTCATTTCTCAGCTTCTGAGTTTCAAAACAGAAATTCAAAAATAGGAGAGAAAATAGTTACAAGAAAGGGTTTTGAATATGGGAAAAGATGACTTTACGCATCCACAGCCAGAGGCCCAAGGGACTTGGATCATTAAGATTATTACTATGTGAATAATTTACAGAATGCACATAAAAATGAGCCAACTTTCCCACCCCAGAGTAGGAAAAGGGCCTACAGCCCAAAGGCAAAGGGGAACATCAGAAGAGACAGTAACTGACCTTGAGAAGGTGTCCTGAACCTACCCCATTGAGCTGAGCACCAAGAGCCATGGATGGGGGCAGGAAACAACTGAACCCTCAATACCTTTGGGGATATGAAAGCAGAAAACGTCCACCTTACTTCTCAGGATCCCAGCCAAACACCCAACATCCACCTGATGGGTTGCTTTAGAAAGACGGGGAGATAGCTTGCAGCACTTATGAGCCTATAGTTGGAACAATGACGATGCAAGGTAATCCACGACAACTGTAACTAAGACCAGAAGGGACCTGAAATATCTCAGCAACACCACGGTCAATGAGTGACAGCAACCAGACCAGGAGCCTCCATCCCTTAGCACCAAGACATTATGAAATCTTCCCTGAAACTTTTAGGTAGTCCTGGGAAAAGAAAGGAAATTTCTGTTTCAACTGAAGTTATCCTGATTGTTCAATATGAAATTTGTGTTATAAAATCAAATGCAGGCATAGAAAGGAGATTATGTTGGATCACAGAAATATAAAGATTGTCATATATATTTTATATGTAAAATATATATATATTATATATATTACACACTTCTGTTTATAGTTGTGAAATTTCAGGCTGCTAGAAAAGTCTAGCAAAACCATCATTTTTTTTTTCCAATTAACTAGATGGAAGCTACAAAGCAGAGAAATGTTTGTGAATGGAATGCCAGATTTTAACCTGACAAGATCAGACTGACAGAATGCAGGCTCCAACAATAACCTAGGTAGAAATACTTAGAGTACACAGGATACTAAGTAATTTTGATCCTAGAACTCAGAAAGGTAACCTTTAAGTAACAAGCTTTTAGACCAGGCTGTTTTGAATATCAGAAGCACCGAGTGAACAAGCAAATTGACAAACCTGAGCAGTAAACAGGGGGAAACGCTTCTAAGACTATGAAAAGGCCCAGTGTGAGGCTGTTTCTACTTATTTTTACTCAGGAGGAAAAATCAAGGGCAAAATTTAGTAGTAATTGAAAATAGTTTAGATTCAGTATAGAAGATGTCACGGTAGTTGTGTGTATTTTCAATATGGGTTGAATTTTGGTGAAATTTTTTGCAGAAATATTAATAATTAGAAACATTTCATATTTAGGTTATTTTAATAAATATTTCATATATATAAATGAAATATAGATATATCATAAAGTATTAAATATTATGTAATGTCATTTTGTATATAAGTTAAAAGAATATACATATATATAACAAATTATACATATGTATGCCTAGGCATCATTTATTAATTAGTGCAGTTACCTTGGTCAGTTTCATTTCCAGCACGTGGCTGCTATGGATCCGACTGTCGAA
The DNA here is from genome assembly GCA_963574885.1 of Lepilemur ruficaudatus. Classification (NCBI taxonomy): domain Eukaryota; kingdom Metazoa; phylum Chordata; class Mammalia; order Primates; family Lepilemuridae; genus Lepilemur; species Lepilemur ruficaudatus. The sequence continues at coordinate 11,091 of CAUYRT010050145.1, forward strand.
ATGAGCTATTTCTTTGGAAGAGGACTTAACCTTGGCAATGATCTTTACGTAGGAGAACACGATCACAGCCGTTGGGAGCAAGAGGCAGAAGAAGAGGATGTTCAGGATGAAAACCTGGCCCCCTACGGAGGCCTGGGCGAGCCACCAGTCCAGGGTGCAAGAGGTTCCGAAGGGCTCAGGTGCGTAGTCCCCCAGACCTACCAAGGGCATGGTGGTCCAGAAGGAAACATAGGCCCAGATGACCGCCAGGCAGATGTAGGCGTGCTTTCTTTTCAGCCAAACCCCTGGAGGCGGAAGAAAAGCATTACCCGGATGTAATCTGCCCTACACCCAAATACCTCCCCTCGATATGTCAAAGTCCACCTCCAAAGATTTAGTCCATGGAACTCTGGGAGACGTGGGCAGATAACTGAAGTCTGAAGGGGAATGGAGTACAGGTGGGGAGGTTCCAGAGCTTGGGCCTTTCTCTAGGAGAATAAAATCTGAAGTGATTTCACGGGGACTCCTTTCTCTAGGCATCTGGGAGCTTTGGGAGCAAGAAGTGACCAGAGCTGGGAAAAGGGGACAATAAAAAGATGAGAGGATGCTGAAGACGATGGAGGATCGTGCAAACACAACTCAAAGGCATGTGTTAGTGGATCATCCAAGGGAGAAGCCTTCAGGGGAGGTGAGAAGTCACGAAACGTTGCTTGTGTCTTTAAAATATCCATCTTCCTAAAAGCTTTTGTGTCTCTAATCTCATCTGTCTTCCTAAGAACATGTGGAGCAGAGGTTGGAAGCTCATGTTCATGACACTGTGGTGTGAGGTTAAAGTGGTTGACTGTGCTTGATGCCTTGGGGAGCAGATTTTGAATCTTCAAAGGTTATTCACACAACAGTCGCCCTCACACAGCCAGAGCAGGAGGGGTAGACAAGCTAAGCAGGTTGCATCATGTTCTGCAGAAGTAATTCTGTGAAGGTATTTTCAGGAAGACAAAAAAATGAGCTCCGTTTTTCAGCACTAGTGTCTGTTAACCAAAAGAGAGTTCCAAGAGGAAGAAATAGTGCAGTTGCCTAAGAAAAGCTATAAAGCACTAGTGATCATTTTCCCAAGTTCAACACAACCACCACAGACAGGTTGGCCTGACTGAGTGCATCAGCCTCCACAGGAAATTATTAGTACCTCCACACCTCACTCATCACTTTCAACCAAGAGGGCCGAGGAAGTGACTCCTTACTGCCTTGCTTTCATATTAGCAGAGAAGAAACATCAAAATGTATTCAATAAAAGCTAAATGATTTCTTCAACATAGACTCAGGGCCTGCCTATGCTTAGTGCAGTGTGAGGTTTGGGATGTCAGTAGGGCCTGATTCTTCTGTGTCTGGTGTTTGACCTTGTTCATGTCATGTTTCTAGACGTCCAGTGTTCTTAGCAGTAAAATGGAGGGAATAAGAATATATTGCTTACAGGTGTTGGTAAGTGTATAAAATAACATAAGTGGATTGCTTTGCATACTAAGAAGCACTACATTAACATGAAGTTTTACTCTTGTGTAAGTTTCTTTCATTTATTTTAGCACTAACAAAAAATATCAGAGATTGTGTCTATACCGTATTGTCTCCATTTTTTTTTCAAATACATAGTGTTTTGTTTCATGAAATGCAAACTTTTCAAATTCAACCATATAGGGGTAGCAATCATGTAGCCACAATATATATCAGCTCTTGATTATCCATTATAACGGATGTAACATTGGCACGGGTAATCACATATATTTATGGGGATGTGCATAGGCATACGTATAAGCATTTATGGTTAGGGTTACTTGTGAGGTGTTTCATACTTACATTCGAGTATGGTGAAAGGCTGTCAAGTACAGGAGGGAGTAGATTAGTAGATTGGTTCTGTGTTGCTCCAGAAGTCAGAACTAGGACCAATGGGTGGAGGTTACTGGGAGGCAGTTTTGTCTTAATATAAGGAATAACATTGTAACAATGAGAGCAGACCCATCAGAGAATGGGCTGCCTTGTGCAGTAGTAAGCTCCCCGTCACTGGTCCCTGGAATTATTCAAGAAGAGGCCAAGTGGTCGTCTCTCAGGTATGCCTTAAAACAGTTTACCACATTACATGGGAGAAAGGTCTACATGTCCCCAAGCAACCTTCCAATTCCAACATTCTAGGATACTGTGTGGAGGGTTTAATAGTGCATCAGACTAAATGACGAAACTATACTACTGAAATACAACCTTAGAAGAAGCTGGAAAATGTATGCAGTTCCCACATGGAGTTACACCCTGCAATGATTCTGGCAGGAAGCAGCATCATCTCCTTAATGGACACAAAGCCTGAACTCAAGAAAACATTTAAAAACAGAGGCATCAAGGTTTAGCATTCCTCAAATACTCCCAGGAAGTTTAACTTGTTGCCTTCCCAGCTAGAAAATCTATAGTTAAATTTAAAATCTATTTGGTATGACTAAAAATAAGTCTATGAAAGAATTAGACTCTGATGTCGTCCAGAATATGTGTAATTGTATATTTTTTATCTTATTGAAAATGTTGATTCTAGCTCTTTCTATTGGAAGTTTTAAATGTTTAAAAAAGGAGATGTAAATTTAAAAAGAGAGAGAGAGAAAGGATGTTAGATCATGAAGAGGATGATTCACGACCGCCCCCCGCGTCCATGCATGGCTTCCTTGGCGTTTGGAAACTGTAAATTTTAAAAGAGAGTGTCAGGTCCACTTGATTTTTCCCACCTCAGTCTCCAGTCTCTGACCCCAACCACTCTAACTGACAGATTGACATCTGTCCTTTAACTAACTAATCTGTCCTTTAACTAAAGCTCCTAGTTAAAGGAGCTTTAACTAGGTGGAGTCAATACTGTTAATATTCCCTGGATGTGCCTGTTCTCAGTATGAAACTTAAAGGCCCAAATGTATCTCTTTCAGGTTCAATAAATTCCCAGAGCCCCAAGAAACAAAAATACTAAAAATTATTTTTGACTGGTATAATGGTCTAAGCATTTAAAAAGAAAATTCTTAGGCTCTGAAAACTTACTGGCAGCTCACCCCTACTAGTTCTCTTAATCACTCATCTTTCTATCTACCATTACTGCAAAAACATGCTGAGTGCTATTTGTATATGTGTGTCCTTTCATGCAGGGACAGCTACATGACTCTCTAATTTAGAGGTGAACTTTTTGGAATTCCTTGTCTCTGAAATCATAGGGAGTCTGAGTCTTAAAGGAGAATCATAAACAGCTTTTCTTATCATCACAGTTACTATGTTGGGAATCAGCTAAACATCTTGGACCTAACATCCTTTCAATGCATTTTTATTTCTTTCTTTGCATGGCAAACATGGTGGAAGCTTACACACTGTGTATAAGAAAATGATACTTTTTAAAAGCCTTGTAGCCAAACACTGAACTAAACTACTTTGACATAGGTTCAAATCCTTAAACACATATTACAACAAGATAGGCTACCAACAGAAATACTCTTGATCTCTGAGTTTATGAATCGTCTTTATTTATTACCTGTGTAGAATATGTACAGTTCTGACACTCAATCCACCTAGCTTTGACTATCAGGGGATGAGAAACCTGCCAACTTACCATAAGATAAATAGCAGATTTTCAGGTATCTATCGAGGCTGACAGCAGTCATGGTGATGAGGCTTCCACAGCCAAAGAAAAACCCCGCCCATCCGTACCAGCGGCAGCCAATCCAGCCAAACACCCAGCGGTGGCAGAAACAAGAGACGATGGTGAAGGGCTTGCCTACAACTGGAGCACCAAGCAAGTTGTCAGGGGAAGTTCCCTCCAGGTAAAATTCCCCACCCACCTCAACTCACCCGACCCCTCCTCCCCTGGAACATATGTGGGGGTACATAAACACACACACACCCTTCATTACACAGGATTTCTAGATTAATAAAATTCCGGCAGTTATCCTTGAATACACTAAATTTGAAGCTACCCAGAAAGGTTTTCAGTCGTCACAATAGCCAAAGATACTAAAAGGGTATAAGAAGAAATTTTTTAAAGTAATCATACCGTGAACAACTGTCTCAAAGGGACTCAGCTTCAGGGAGTTGAGGAGATGAGATTTCGGTGGGCAGTGACAACAATCTGGTCATTTCTAATGTTTTATTAAAGCTATTCATTTGAAAGTTAAAAGAAATCTCTGAGAGAAAATTTTCTCTTCAAGCAGAACTTTTCCACACTGATTTCCTACATAGAGTAATAGAGTGCCCAAGATTCCATTACTTACTTTCCTTCCCTCCAAAGTTAAATATTCAAGTGTGAGCGCTCAAAAGTATTCATAGGAAGAAGGTTTTGTTCAACAGACTTCAGCATTCGCTCAACCTCAACAACCTCGTTTAGAAACTTAAGTTCTGAAAAACAGTGATCTCATGAGCTGGTCTCCAAAAAAAAAAAAACTAAACAAAAGTACTTACGTAATCAAATATTACTGGGCAAGTTTACCTGTTATACACGCTTTCTGGCAGTCAAAATTCAAGGCTCTAAAAATTTCCAAAAGTCAGAAAAGGAACTAACTTTTTGTGCCATGCATTTTCCAAATGTATTCCACTACAGAACCCTACAGACATTACATTACTTATTCTTTAGGAAATTTTTTGCTGCTCCACAGATGACAAAGTATGGTCTCACTTGACTAGGAAGAATTCTTTAAAATAAGACATCAGTCCTGAACTAAGGAGTAATTTGATGCAAAGAATTCTTATCTGTATATGTACAACACATATATCCCAGAAGAGCTGAGTCTGATAATTCAAAGACTGATGATAGGCTACTATGTAGACTCGTGATCTACTTACAATTATAGTTTTTAACTCATTTGGTATCTTTTTCTTATTGTATTACAACATCTAGAATTTCCAGTACATTGTTGAATAAAAGTGATCATAATAGGCATCCTCGTCTTGTGGCTAATTTTAAAAAATGTTTTAAATGTTTTATCACTGAGCGTGACATTTTTGTTCCCTTTTGTCGGGCAAGAAAGTTCTTTTCAAGATTGTATCTATTAAGAATTTTTTTTTTTTACCAGAAGTAGACGTTAAGTTTTATTGAATGCTTTCAAAAGTTTCTTTTCTCACTGAATTTGTTAATGCAGGTTATTAATAAATGTATGAGGTTGAAACATACTTACATTCCTGGGACAAATGCAATTTTTTTAATAATAAAAGCATTCATAAAATTGTCTCAACCAATAGAGAAAGGAGGAGATGGAAGAAGGGGAGAATGAAGAAAAAGAAAAGGAGAAAGCAAAAAAGAAGATACAGAATGGTGATTTAAATCCAACTCATCCTGTTCCCCCAAGTGGGGCATTTAGAATCTGAGTGTGTAGGGTGTGAGATTCCAGTAATGAAAAAAGGAACTTGGTTTCTAACACCCGGAGGTAACCCTGTGCTTTAGGAGTTAAATGTCTGCAAAGGGGTTGGGAGGGGAAAGAGAGAGGTTATCTATCAGGGAAAGCCTTAATTAGGGAAGCAGTGGGAGCTAATTGCTATGAATTCCGAAGAGGAGGAGGTTGAATGAGACTCTGGAGAAAATAGACTGTAGAGTGCTCTGGAGGAGGAAGGCATGAGTGAGTTCCAAACATAGTTTTAAGAATAACGTGGGTAACTTTCTCGGACATTTGAATTAGTGCTTTATTCATTAAAAAATACAGACCATATTTGGTCTTTCACTATTTACTTATTGTTGCTATCAATGAATAAAAAGTATTTAAGAAACTCTAGGAAGTTGCACATTTGTAGGGAAGCAATAGGATGGGGGAGGTGACGAAGAGAGAAGAATACCAGAGTCGGGGTGACCCCGATATCCACACAGGGCAGCAATTTTCTGCCTAGAGCCCTGGGGTCGGGGGAGTCCATGGAGCTCCTTTGAATGTGTGCATGTGAGTAGGTGAGTGTGTGTGTGTGAGTGTGAGTGTGTCTTGAAGGAGAAGTCGGTCGTCATGTAGGGGAAGAGATATCAAGCAAACTAGTCTCCATCCTCCACTTTCTTTCAACTGGATCTTTTTTCATCCATTTTATATATTCAGCTTCTAAGCCAAGCGCTTTTTCAAAGAAAAAATTCACTGTTTTAAAAAAATTGCTTAAGAATCATTTATTAAATTTCTTCATTGTAAGGTTGAGACCAGATTTCCACGTTTTCTTCTGTTTCAGTTTTTTTTTTTTCTTGTCCTGTTGAGTTACATCTTTTTCAAATATGGGGTAGCTATTTCAGCAAATGGTAGGTTCAACCTGTTTACAATCAGACCCAGATTTCTGAGATTTAAGCTATTTATTCCTTGAGCCTCTATTAGCATTTTTTTTGAATTTCTAGAAAGCATTCTTCTACTTTAATTTTATTTATTTATTTGCATATTTATTTTTAAATTTCAGAATATTATGGGGGTACAAACATTTTGGTTACCTGGACTGCCTTTACATCGCCTGAGCCAGAGCTACAAGCGTGCCCATCCCCCAGACAGGGTGCTCTGCACCCATTAGTTATGAATTTGCCCCCCTCCACCCCGCCTCTAGCCTGCCCGGCCCCATGAATATTACTTCCATGTGTGCACCTAAGTGTTGATCGGTTAGTACCAACTTGATGGTGAGTACACGTGGTGCTTGTTTTTCCATTTTTCTACTTTTAATTCATACCCTGCAGCCCTCTCTCATTCAGGCACTGTATTCAATCTTTACCCTCCCAGAAAGAAAAGTGCTGAGGAAGCTCTTCAAAGTCTCTATCTGATCTGCACATCAAAAGAAGATTCCCTAACCTATTGCTTTAGGAACCCAAGCAGCCTGCAGGTCCTAGCTCCCACCCCTCCCACGGGAGCCCCTCCCACGGGAGCCCCTCCCAGGTAAAAGTTTGCAGGATTTCCTGTTAGTTCAGTCAATTAACAAATATTTATCGAGTGCCTTCTGTAAGCTAGACGCACATCTCCTCTAGTTGCCTAGACAGTGCCACACTCCAATTTACTAGTCTGGACGCCCTCATGTGAGAGCCTCCTAATCCTAATGAATCTAACCCTGTTGTCAGCGAGGAAACTGGAGTGTGCAAGAACTGGTTTTTTATTCAACAAATATTAATAATTATTCAGTGCCTACTATGTAACAAGCACAGAGCAGGGCACTAGAGGACTAAGTGGAGATCAAGACTGACAAATTTCTTTTCTTTTTTTTTTTTTTTTTGAGACAGAGTCTCACTCTGTTGTCTGGGCTAGAGTGCCTACCGTGGCATCAGCCTAGCTCACAGCAACCTCAAACTCCTGGGCTCAAGCGATCCTCCTGCCTCAGCCTCCCAAGTAGCTGGGACTACAGGCATGCGCCACCATGCCAGGCTAATTTTTTCTATGTATTTTTAGTTGCTCAGCTAACTTCTTTCTATTTTTTTAGTAGAGACAGGGGTCTCACTCTTGCTCAGGCTGGTCTTGAACTCTTGAGCTCAAGCAATCCTCCCGCCTCGGCCTCCCAGAGTGCTAGGATTACAGGCGTGAGCCACCGCACCAGGCCGACAAATTTATTTTGTAATAGGGAGAGCAGGGAAAAAAACAAATTTGTAATATAAGATACAGTCTGCTAGAGTGATGGGTGGTGATTAGTGCTGTGAAGAAAAATAAAGCAGAGAAAGGAGACCCTCAGGAATTGTGTTATATAAGGGTGCCAGGGAAGCCTACTCTAAGAATGTGACATTTAGCTAGATACCTATATCAGTGGGAGAGAAGTCAAGCTAACATCTAGAGGGAAAAGATTCTAGGCAGAGGAGACAGAAGGCTCAAAGCCTTGAGGTAGGTGTCAGTTAGCTGGTTGCTAAAGGCAGCAAAAAGACAAGTGAAAGTGACCAAACGGAGTGAAATTAGTGTCTGTTGTGCCTGGAACCCGAATTAGCCAAAGCTATCATTTCAAGCTTCCTCCGGACGCAAACCTTTGGATGAATCTTTGGGTTGTCATCCAGAATGGCTCTCTCTCTTCCACTTAGTAGAATGCCTCTGAACCTGGCTACACATTAGAAACACAGGAGGGGTTGTTTTGTTTTGCTTACTTTTGCTTTGCTTTGCTTTGATTTGCTTTAAATGTTAATGTCCAAGGCTCCAACAGCTCAATCTTCTGTTTTAATTTATCTGGGGTGAGCCCAGGCATTGTACACTTTTTTTAATTACCCAGATGATTCTAAATGTACACATGACTGGGAGCCACTGGTATTTAAACAACAAGCATTAGGTGCTTAGATGCCATACAGCCGGCCTCTAGGATGTGCTGCTTCAAGGTGCTTACAACAGAATGTAGTTGAGCAAGAAAAAAAAAATAAAACAGACACTTTTCTTAGGTTTATTGGAACCTTTCCCTTCCAATAAACCTAAGAAAAGTATTATAAATGCTTGGAAGTTGAAAACAAGGTCTGGGTTAGAGAAAGCTGTTACATGGAAGGAAATGGTTCCTGGTGAATTATTCTAAAGACATAAGCAGAGTGATGAGGTGGTTTGTGCAATTCTAGAGCAGATTTGCTTGGTTGAAAGCACTTTCAATGTATCAGACCAATTAAGGACATTTTTATCCAGTGTCTAATTCAGCCTTAAGCATGAGTCTGGTGTTATCCACTGCTGAAGGATACAGCTGAAATGACAGGTTTCATTCAGGCATTTCACGCTCAGTACCAGATAGAGAACCTTGAGTGGCCAGCTAAGTGACCAGGAAAGCTATCATTCATGTTGTGACACCGCCATCTCGTGGCAACAGGCAAAATGGCAACCAGTTTGCAGCCCTGCAAATTCCCTGGAGTTCATCCTATTTTCACAGAAAGGGACCTGGCATGTCAGCCTCCACTTAATGTGCGTGTGCATTTACCGCAAGAGTTCATGATATTTAAGCCTGTCTACTGAGTAAAGCCTTCCCAAGTAACCAAGACCGTCCCAACTCTCAACAACAGGTCAATACATCTGCTATATGACAAATAGTGACTGAATAGGTAGAATATTATTACTGGGACTTGTTTTTAGTGATCAGCAGTGGCAGAAATACCCACTTATGAAGAGAGATACAAATATCAGGAAAAAAATTTAAAAAGAAGCTTTCTCCTTTTGAAAAAGCAGAAATTGCTAAAAAGCTTTCTGGTGGTAAGAGGGGGTGACGTGTACTGTTCAAACACAATTTCCCCAGCTCTCCAAACTTAAGCCTGTAAGCTAAATAGCAGATGTTAGGATCCAAAGACATATTACAGTACACCCAAGGAACCCCAGAATTTTATGGGAAAAAGATAAGGGAGGTGACTCACCCAAAATCATTCATATTTTTAAAAATGAATTATCATTAAAGAAAAATTTTATTCCAACTCCTCCTTACTGGCTTATTCATGACTTAGTGTGTGTGTGTACAGCCAAGTTTGAGAACCACTGAATCAGAAGCTTTCTACACTTGGGATCAGTCCTTCAGTCATGATTAAATATGTCATTAGCAGGACAGCTCTTTCCTCTTCCTATATTCCCCTCTCGACTGTCTTCAACTGTCATTTACCCTTCAAGACCCCACTCCCTTGATGTTTATTTTAACCAGACTTCCACACAGTTGGAGGGGTGTGAGGGAGCTCAAAACAGTGACCTGGAGTCTGCCTGGAAATTTCTGATTTCTGAATTATTTTGCCCGCTGCACCTCGAAGTGTCTAAGGTATCAAGCATTATTCCAAATTGTTTCTTTGGCATCTAACATGCCTGGAACATAGAAAAAAAAACTCAGTAAATGTTAAATGAATGATCTTTTTAGCCAGACCACACTCCATTAACTTACCGCAACCTCTGTAAAGGTGATCTGGGAAGTCAGGAGCGAACAGGGATGTGGGTAGGGGCGACCTCTGACCAGGAAGTGCTTTAGAATGGGGAGTAGTTTAAACCCACAAAGACGAAACAGCATGGTTGTGTTACCTGAAATCCCCAGATCACAGACTGCTAAATTGATAGTCATTATTTCTGCAGGTCTCAGCTTCTTCTTTCGTCTAGAAGACATATAAAGGACATAGCCATTTCCAAATGTGGACAGAATCCCTACAAGGAAAAATAAAAATTCCCATCATTAAAACTAGGATTTAGAGTTCACCGGGATATGAAACACTTCTCAATTTCAAAAATGGACACCATAGATTTAGAGGGTCGTGAGAGGACTCTAAATAAAAATCTAAGTTAAGAAGATGAAATAAAAAGCATGAGTTGTGAGTGACAGGCAAGGGATGGGTTGCCTCCAAAGGGACAGGAGTCAGGGATTATAAGGCTGAACTTACCCGGGAAAAGGAATGTCTACCTTCCCAGCGAGGCTCATGGGGTCAGTTCTTGCACTGGCCCCCAGGGTGGAGTATTTTCCTCAGCCATTTTTATAGGTTACTGGCTTTATAGAACTCCCTCCTTCTCATAAGTAGGGTTAGCCCCTTGGCTCTTGATAAATTCTGAAGATGAAGCCAACCAAAGAAGGTGCCTTCAGTATCACTGGAAACTCTGGAGGGAGCACCAGCATTCAGAAGAGGCAGGAGCCAAGTAACACTGCCATAACCCCCTGCAAGGAGGCGGTCATCTCCCAGAGACAGAGCCCAGGACTTCTGCTTCCCAAGGAGACAGGGACACTGGGTGTCTGGCAGATAGGACAGCCTTCAGCTGCTGCTGAACTAGGTATCAAGGGTAAGTGGATGACAATTGATAACCTGGGCACTCCCCCTCCCACCAAGGGGAGAGAAAGTGACCCTCAACCCAACAGACCTACCAACAATGACATAAGTGTGTTCCCACTTTTTCATATCCTTTTATTAATGACGAATTGGCTTTGGCATTACAATGAAACTGTTCAAAAGTTCTTACAAACCCAGTTTAAAATCCAAAAAGATTATCCCAATCCCTACTGACTTTAAGAAAAGAATACACCTACTTCCATAGCTTAACATGTAGAGTAGATTTCTTCAGGAATTCTTGCTTCATAGTGTAGCTGTGTATAAATGAGAATCTTGTACAGCTGCCTTTAGTAGTAAGGAATAAGGAGAGTATTAACAGGAGAAACCCAGATTTTTCTATTTTAATTTCTACTTCTCCACCACAATTCATTTTGGGGGCAAGGAAAGAAATGTGTGTTTCGGCTGATGGTATGAAACCACCAGGAACTGACTACATTGTGCTCTTAAGAAATTCTGACTCCCTGGAGTCAGTGCTGCTTAATGGTCCATTAAAACCTCTTTAGCTTTCTTAAAGTAGAAGAGGAGGAAAAATAGAAGAGAGATGGCGTTCTAGAGCAAACCAACTACAGTGAAACTTACATCTCATTAAAGGAAACCAATTTGCACGGCCCAATGGGATAGTAAAATGTGAAAACATGGCTTGAAAAATTATTAGGCTAATGCCACCTACTTTGCAACCAAAAAGAATAAAAACAATAGGTATGCATTTGTTTTTGATACATGAGGCTCATTTAAACACCCTTCATCAGTCTGCATCTCTTAGGTGAGTATTTGCTTTCTTACTCTTATGTCCTTTAATTTTTTTCACTAACCCTGTTTCATAGGGTTTCATCCAGTGCCCAAAGAATAACCAAAAAATAGTTAACTCTATTCGCTGCACGTAAATTATTCCCACAAGCAATCTTATCTATAGATGAGTGCCAAGAGAAAGAAAATTTATTTCTAATTCTAGTTCAAGGAAAACAAGATTAAGAAGATAAAGACTAAGGCAGGGCCATTTTTAGATTATTAAAGTCCCAGATCTTTTTATAAAAACAAAAAAAAATCTCATATTGTCCATAAACTAAGTAATTACAATAACAGGAAAAGAGTAGAAGGTGGAAAATGGGTCTCTAATTTATTCCTTGTGCATTCCATTCCAAACTCACATTTATATTTCTATCTTCCAGTTCTCTCTAAGATGTCTAGTATCTCACAAAGCTCACCAAGAATGTTGTTCATTCTACTCTGGCTCCTTAATGGAATCTGGGCACATCCACACAAGCCCATCCTAGGAGGGTAAAAACCAGACACAGGACCAAGCCCAAGACCCGGTGGGTCTCAGGGTCTCGGATCAATCCCAACCTTTCCAGCTGACTCCTCTCCTCCCCCTGAGTGACTGTTCTGAGACATACCTGTGGCTTCACCACCCAGCAACCTGATTCACCTGCCATTTCCCTTGTCTGGGACTCTATTTGGACCTGTTTTTCTGGCTCCGTCTCAGCAAGCCCATTTGAATATGACTGTGAATTTTCTTACCAATCCCACAAGCTCCAGGTGGGAAATTCTCCTAATGTCCCCTGTACCCACCCATGTTGCCTCTCCTTCTGCAATCTGTCATGCTAAGACTGGGGATGGACTGATACTCCTCCCTATTTTGTGTCGTTTGGAGAGATTTGTCAGGTTAAAGATATTACTGTTGAATACATTCCTTGCAAGTGACTGAGATATATTAAATTCAATTTATAAGATGCTCATTTTATTTTTCTTCCTTTTCTGATCATTGAAAGTACTTAAGTTTAATTTTAAAAAAAAGCAGTGTGGATTTCACTATAGGATAGCCTCTGTCCTGCAGAGTGTTTGCCCCTTTTATTCACCACTCTAGTCCCAGCAATTTAAATCAGGGCAATGAGTGTGTGCTAAATATATATTTATGTTGAAAGGACACAGAGGCCCATTCATAAGAAATAGAATTTAAATTAGTAAATCACTAACTAACAATAAAGACAAGGACCCTGACCCTGGCTGACCATAGAGGGATATCAAGACTTTTCTAATGAAATGAATTTTGCTAATTTCAGGAGGTTAAATGAAATTCTTAGCCAGTAATAAATAGATGAGAGAGGGAGAGAAAGAGAGAAAAGGAGGGAGGGAGGGAAGAAAGAAGGAAGGAAGAGAGAGAGAAATGAAGAGAGGAGAGAGAGAGAGAGAACAAGCTTGACTCAACATCTACAAAGATTAAAGGCAGACAAATCTAAAGACAAACCCACCTGCACACTGGTCACCCAAATTTAAAGCAGCAATTTTAAATTTAAGAAAACTATTGTTGTTAAATCCTAATTATCTAGATTCATGCTGTCCAAAAGAAATATAATGTAAAAAAGAAATGCTAGCCACAGATGTATTTTAAAATGTTCTGGTAGCAATGTGAAACAAAGTAAAAATGTCTAGGTAAATTAATTTTAATAATGTATTTTATTTAACCTAATATACCCAAAATGCTGTGGGTTCAATGTTTCATTTAATTTTTAAAAAATTATTAGTGAGATATTTTACATGTTTTTTTTTTTTTTTCTTGTACTAAGTCTTCAGCATCTGACGTGTAGTCACACTACAGCACATCTCAGTTTGAAAAAGTCACAGGTCACCTGTTCAGGAGCCACAGGTGGCCACCTCCATTAAATAGTGCCATCTGGAAGCAGATGCACCCCTTTGTGGATTATGAACAAAAATCTTTTGAACCTGGACTGACTTCCACTTATCACCAATACATTTTTTCACCTCTCATCCAAATGAGTCAGCCATGCTGTCGTGATGCAACTTTACTTTTAGGTGAAGTCAATTCGGTGGGTCCACCATCACCACAGCATTGAACTACGCTCACTGAACTCAGAAGAGGCTGAACTAGATTAGTTCTGAGGTCTATTCTGAGACTAAAATCTTATGATTATATTGAAAGCATTTTTTAAAAAATAAACGCACTCTGTTTAAATATCATTATCATTAATTTTGGTACTCAGAAGATAAACCTACTACCAAAGTAACCAAAGTGAAATACAGTCTCAAGATAAATAATTTTCCTGTAAAAGCTCTTTAGATTATCAATGGAATATTTATGTCTAGTAATAAAGATAATAGTCATTTCTAAGAAACATTTATTGAGTGCAGTAATTCCACCCCATATTCTGCCTCCCTCCCACTCTCCACCTCCACTAAAATACCCACTTTAAGTATTGGGATCTTTTTGCAAAATCAACATATCAGCCCATGAATTTTCTAAGTGCAGCCTTTGCACAGAAGAATTAAGGAAACTTACCAATTATTATTAGGTAAAAGCCAGCCACTAAATCCGCTTCCCAGGAAAGTTTGGAAGCAAAGGGGTCCCCATCTCGAAGGTAGTGTGGCAGGCTCTCATCCTGGGGCGGGGCAGTGTGGTTTAATGCCATGCTGTTCTCAGGCCACCTGGGATCTGAAAAGCAAATCAGTAGAGATCTCAACAGACCTGAATAAGCCACTTTAAACAATCTCATAACTGTGGCTCCTGTTTTAAAACAAAAAAGCAAGTTCACAGTGTTATGTGTGATTCTCTAATTAACTGGTGAACATTTTAACATTTTTCTTCAATGATCCAAATATATCAATACTCAATTATTCACTTTTCAGATTATCCAAACCTGCATTTTCTCCTCTTCCTCACGCCACCCTCTTCAGGCCAGTTTACACCTCCCTTGGGTGGATAAGAGGTTGTAGGTCAAACTGTTCATTTTACTATTTCTTAGTAATTTTTGTAAAGGTCTGAGCTAGGAAAAGATATTGCAGGAAGTGTTCACACTAATTGTATTTTTTTAATTTGACAGACTGTAGTATTTTTTAATTATCCAAATTGCCCAGAAAAGCATCTCCAACAGTTATATGTTCGGTGAGCTTCAGAGTTTTGCTAAGGAAAGATACTGAGCATTGAATACAAAAGAACATAAAGGGTTCACAAATGAAGCTAAGAGCTGGAAGATTGTCAAGGTTATCTTGAAATTTGGAGTCATTTAGAAAAGAATTCAATCTTGATTATAACTCACAAGGCTCGTTTATAAGAAGATTTGGTTTTCGAGTTTCCTAAAGCAGAAAGCAACTTCATTATTTCCCACCATTGTCCCTTCAAATCCATTTTCTCAATTTGCTCCTTTATGGTCCGGGCTAAAATCTTGAACAAGAAGGAACTCCCCAAACACACAGGTCTTTGTACTGTTTCTATTGAATTTTTATTTTAAAAGGTTTACAAGACTTCTTAGATGGGCTCTCTGCAAAAATAAAAGTCACACAATATCCCTGATCCTGAAACTTGGAGTTGGGCGTTGTTCCTGAGATAAAGTAAGCTGCTGATGTCATAACTTCCTCTGGCATGACTATTTGTTTTGAATGTTTCAATCTTTTTTGAACGTGTTTATTTGAAAGGGAACCAATAGATGTCGCTGTTCAGCCCTTTAGGAAACAATCTGGGACGTCATACATCACACTGCACGTGGAACACGAAGTTTTGTGTGTCTCACAGGCGGTGACACAGTGATCAGCAGATATTTAAAGACGTGACGTAACTTTGCAAAAGAGACAGACTTAACCCCTTCCTAACTTCCAGATTACAGCTTACAGTCAAGGGATCTGTGACCCTCACAGTGGCCATTTGGCTCAAACTGCTGTCTACTTCCACACAGTTTGAGGACAGTCATGTGGTTAAGGTCCATCCAAAATCCTTCTTCCTGGGATCGAAAGCTCTAGGAGAAACCTCTGGCAGTCAATCCCACTCCATCTTAAGACCTGCCCCAAGTCAAAGAGTGTCTTTATTTTTCAGATTCCTGATTCCTCTTCGATTGCCACTCCTCTCCTCATCACAGACTCCTCGTATCCCCTGGCTCTCCAGTCATGTCCTCAACTTTAGATTCAGAATCCTAAGACAAGTGTGGGAGTCCACCTTAGACTCATACCCTCCAACCTTGAGCAGATTATTTAGACTGTCTGAATCACAACCTCGTCATCTGTAAAATGGACTATCTTGTTCTTACCCCTCACTCATGCTCATTGTAGGAACCATAGGATATTGAATTTGAAAGCACATTATAAATCGGGGGTCCTGTCAAGTTATTACACACCAGAACTCTTACTTTTCCCAAACCTGCCCATCCATCAAGATACAGCTTTGCGTAACAGATTTCCTTGGGGTTCTATGCTGAATAAATGCATGCTTGTGTATTAATTAAAGTATTTATTGAACATGTACCATAAACCCAGCACTATGAGGTAGGACAAGAGAGGTTTACCATGTCACCTAGACTTAAGGAGGATAACTATTGTTTTGGAGAGAGAAAAGGTAAAAATAACAGTCAGAAAAATAATTCCACAAGAATATAAAACAATAAAATGCTGCTTTATTTGGTTTTGGACAGTAATTTTTAAAGCAAGGAAATAATTACATTTTATGAGAAATTAACAAGATGATTGTGTGTGTGTATGTAATCAAGAATTGTCTTTCTGTGTCTGGAGGTCCACAGGGCCTTATACAGCCTAAGACTCGTGTGTTAATTTTGATAATCACAATGTAAAATTTCATTAAAGGGCTTTAATCGGCAGTGATAACTATAGAGGATATTTTCAGTGGGGGAATGACATGAGCTAAGATTTGAAGGCAAAAATGAACAGAAAGTGTGTGAAGGATGGAAAAAGACTGACTCCATAGGAGCAGAGAGTCTGTGATGGTGAGAAACAGTGGGCAGGTTGGCTTGGTAACATGAGACCTTGTTCTGGAAAACCTAGAATTCCTGGCAGAAGAGTTGCTTTTGACATATCTTACATAGGCTTATTTTTTCTAGATCTGCTGATCAACATTGGTGCTATTGTCCAAGTTTGGAAAATAAATATTTTAGGGTGTTTCCAGTTCTTTTCAAAAAAACAACTTATATGGTTTCATGAGACAGAGTGGGAAAAAGAGGTAGAGAACCCTAAATATATTGGCTATTTGGGGACTTTTCACTCTTCCTCATACACTACAAACACATTTTCAACTCCATCCTTTGCACATATTTTTCCCCTATGTGTAATGTGTGTTCCCTTTCTTCCCAGTCTATCCAAATTCCACTAGATCTTCACATTCCTATCCAAAGTCTACATCCATGCACCCACCATCAAGTTGGTATTAACTGATCAACACTTAAGTGCACATATGGTACTAACATTCATCAGGTGTCAGGCAGATTGAGGGGAAGGAGAGGGTAGGCATACACACATCTAATGGGTGCAGTGAGCACTGTCTGGGGGATGGACACACTTGAAGCTCTGACTCAGGCAGGGCAAAGGCAATATACGTAACCTAAACATTTGTACCCCTGTAATATGCTGAAATAAAAAAAGATTTATAAAAAACAAAGTCTACATCCCTTTAGAAGATAAATTTGGCTCCTTCAATACTACTGAAATACTCCTTGGGGCACTTAATCCTCCTTACTTTACTTAGTTCTTCCTCTTGTTTACCTATGCATGCATAAAATAACTTTCAGTTCTTAAAGAAAGAAGTTAGAGGCACAATGCATGGAGGAGAAAACACTGACTATGGGATCATTTAAAAGTGGAGAATAAAATAAATGTCTTCTCAAGATCTCCCCTGAATTTATGATTCTGGGCAAAGAAATAAATTAAATTTCTTAGAGTAAGTTGTACGTGATTATTCATGCTAGCATAATCCTTTAAGCAATAAAATATACTCCACTGCTCTCACATCTGCTAATCAATTGTCTTTGTGGCCATGAGTAAAGCTTCCTAAGAATGTTCTCCTGACAGCTTATTACAGGAAAAGCTGAATCCATCCCCTACTCCTCATCACCATAAATGTTTTAAATATCTGTTGGGTTACTAGAATTAACCTGAAAAAAAAATCTTCTATGATTCCACAATAAAAACTAAGGGCTAGCTTGAGGCATAGCCAGACCCAAGGCTTCATGTCCAAACTGGATGGACGTACAAAACGGCCCTAAGCAGATATGGCAGAGAATGGCACAGGGTCACGTCCTAACAGGAAATAAACACAAATTAGAGTCAAGGAGATGAGTCCAATTCTGTTCAACTTTATCCAGCCTTAAAACGACCTTCAAAAGATATTAGCCAACAAATTTTCACTTGACCTGCTAAATCTTCTCTGGTTCAAGGTAGGAACTATTAATAGCAAAAAGCATGGGCACTATGGAGAGCCACTTATATAGAGTGTCCAAAAGTGTCCTGCCCAAAATGGTCTTCCCCACTGGCCTCCAAAACATTTACTATTTTTTGCCTTCAGGAATTATCACCACAAAATTTCTTTCTAGGGATATATTATCTGAGAATGTAAGATCTGAATCTATCAGCACCCACAAAAACTTTAACATGAAGGTATTTATGAAATTAGTTACTTGATACCTAGTAGAAGCCAGGAGGCTTGAAAATCTGTGTGACAATGGCACAGAGGAAGAAGGAATTGGAAATAATGTAACCCAGGGGTCTCTCTGAAAAAGCACAGAAGGCCTTGAAATGTCCAGAAAGTTAACAAACGCCTAAGAACCAGGGAAAGAATGTCGAAGAAAAATGAGCAGCAAAGACCAATATATTCAAGCTCAGGGAGTAAAATTTGCTTAGTGTTAAGCCTGATAAAATACAAACAAGAAAACACAAGTTTATTAAAAATTCACAAGTCTTATAGTCGGTTTACATAGGTCTTTATCAAGTGGGTGACTGCCCATTTTTACGACTATCTTAAAGGATTGCCCACAATAAAGTTTACAGAAGAAAGCGTTTGTGGCAAGATTCATTTTTACATCAACTGCAGAAATTCGTGCCAGCTCCTAGGCCGGTGTCTCACGGTAAGGAGCCAACAACTCAGAACTCAACTTCCTTCTACCCCAGACCCAGAGAGTGAGTCAGCAGCCCGGGCCACGGTTGTGTGCAGGCACAACCTTATCAAAGACCAGCAAGTGGAGTGTTCTAGCCTCTCTCCTCTCCTTCTCTGCCTTGAGCTTTGCCTTCTCATTTGAGCACTACAGTGGTTTCATGAGTCTCTCCTTTAGTTTCCTATCAAATTCTTTTAAAAAAACATTAGATAGATTTTGTTGAGTTAGTAGGACATTTATAATACATTTAGTGGAAAAAAATGAATTATCGAAGAGTGATGGGACATTTTTTAAGTGAGAGCAAAGTAAAGAGAAAGGAATCTAAAAGTATATACACCACGGGGTTGAAATTTATTTTTATGATATATCGTGATAGCGTAGTTATTATGGATAGTGATGTTAGGAGTAATTCTTTTTTTATTTTTTATTTTTCAGGGAGAGTACTTGATAATACAGGTGTTTTCTTAATTGTTTAACAATGGCATATTACTTTTGCAATATTAATTGTATTTTTTAATAGTTTGTGACAGATTATTTATAACATGGGTGAGATTGTTACCCCCATCCATTCATTCATTCATTTATATAAATATTTATTTACCCCAGAACATGTGCAGGCCCCTGCTGAGCCCATGTGTTACTTCTCTTGGGGCTTTGCCATTCATGAGATGCCTTAGGAGAGCTGCAACTGAAGATTTTTCTGCAAGCACTTACTCACAGCTCTGCAATCTCGCCACATGGGAAGCAGCTCACATCTGTGCTCCTAATCCTGTGCTAAGACTGCCTCGGATGGCATGAGCCAGAGATCAGGTCCCAGGTGACACCATTTTCTCCCTAGTCACTGTATCTCTTCTTGCTTACTGAGTGTTCTGTAAACGCAGTAAGCTTAAGCCATGCTCTTCATAATGATTTTTTTTCTGTGTCAGTAGCTATAGGTGCTTAATATGCAATAAGCCATAATAATATCAATACTGATATGTCATCGACCAAATCCAAATTCTGGTGAAAAGATTTGGATTATTTGGTCATATAAAAGGATATAGTATTTGTCTCTTACATATGAGAAGAAAACCCTGAAAGTGCCTCAACGTGCAAAGTAGCAATCAAGAAACAAAATAAATAGTTTGGGGGCTCAAATAGCCCAGTCCAGGTCTCCAGAGTGTACCCTTTACATATTAGCTAGTGCTAATGAGATCCTTGCCCTCTCTGCAGGAGAAATGTTCACAGCCACAAAGAAAACTAGTGATTAGCTGAGGTTGGCTGTGAAACACACATGCACATACGCTCGTGTGTTAAATTATTTCTTCCACGGTTCAATATGATGCTAGAGAAGGAAATAAAAGAGTAGTATTTTTTCAACCCACACAACTAAGAAATGTGGTAGGAAAATGGGAAAGAAGGAAAAATGGAAGGAAGAATATTTTACTCTAAAAAACCAAGCCAGTAAGAGAGCAATCAATTCAATTCAATATCAACTAAGCCATGTAAAAAAGGGGGCAAAGTTGTTGGTTGAGAATAAAAACCTCTACGTCAATTTATTCCTAACCAGTTCAGCTTGAAGTAAATCAACAATTCTAAGTAAGGGGAGAATTGTAAGCAATAGAAAGATCTGCTTTAATATTTTCTCAGGTTGTTAATATTTATTTTTTTTAAAAGCAGCAACCGTCATGTATTAACCATTATTTCATCCACCTCCTCCTCGAGCTGCTGAATAATAAATTTCAAATTAATTTACACCCACATTCTCTCCAACCCACTTTTCCCGAGCAAAAAGGATGAGGTATGAATTTCATTTAAAAATTACTATTTTCATTGCCAGCCCTCACTACTTCTCATTCACAGAACAAGAGGCATTTCCAACTCAAGTAACAGACAGCGTTGCCCACCGCCGGCCTGGTGTCCATTCTTCTATTTCTCTCCCAGGAGACACTGCATACATCCAAGAGCCCTTCCTAGAAAAGCTATCAAATCACCCTACCCTGTGCAGATAATAAAGGCAGTGTTTGATCTAAAGATGGCTTGAGAGCAAGCAGAAACTATAAACCCCAGAGATGAAGCTGGAACCACAGAATTCCCATCAGCATCATGAAAGAACACTGGATCTGCAAATCCTTCTCAAAGTGGAAGCATCTTTTGACACACTCTCATTGTGGACGTTTTATCTCTTCCTCAGTCCTCAAATCATATAAAAAGAAACTTTAGCCAAAATAATAATAATAATAACTTTGAAAAAAGAGCCAGAAATCCCCCAACTTTCTTCTGAATTCAAATACCCCAGCTCTGAACTCAAATATTCATGCAGATCATGTTAACTATGATTTATGGTTATAAAGTTGCCCTTGTCAATAATAATGGTCAACATGAAACACATGCAGAATTTTCAGCAATAAAATCTGTTCATTCCTTCTCAAAAAGAAATATAATATACAAAGTTAAAAAAAAGAAAAACTAAGAGGAGCAAATAAGCTAAACACTTTGACAAAGAAACTCAGAGTACTGCAGAAAAGATCAGAAACTGCAATTTTACAGTCTCTCATTGTTTTACTGTTGGGTGCCTTCCATGTTTTATTGCTGATCTGAAATTCTGTTTCTGAGATGCCTTTTATAAGTGTTAGTTGATAGATGCAGGCCTAATCTCAACAGGGGAAAAAGAAATCCAATTAACTTCATCAATTACACTGTGATATTTAGAACAAAGGCTCAGACAGAATGGCTCTCACTTGCTCCTAATTCTCACAATCGCAAAGAAAAAGAAGGAAAAAAAACTCCTGTGAAAGTGAATTCAGAACCATTGTCTCTTTGCCCCATGAATCACATGTAGGCTATCCTCATAATTCCTTCTAATTGACCCTTCAATTCAAAGTTCTATTTTCCAGACAGTAAATCTTAGAATTTCTTGATTTTTAGTTGTTTCATCCCTTTGTTAAAACTCACCGATTTAAGAGCCTGCCAAAAAGAAGTTTCTTTCCCCTGGCCGGGGCTTCTGGCTGGGTTGATCAGGTCTTGGCACGCCTTCCTATCCGTTCTTTCCAAACCAACACTCTAGTTACTTTGCGCTTCGGCTGATTTTAAACATCATCAAGTAAAAGGTATTCATTTTCTAGACTTTCCTGCTCTCCCCACCCCTTTGCAAAGAGGACCAATCATATCTTCAGAAAAAACAATCTCATCTTATTGAACTATGAGGAGAGGTGCAATTTTTGGAAGCTTAACTTATTGGTCATTAAAAAACCAGCAGCAGCGATTTGGCCCTTATATTGATCAGAAACAGGAATAATGCTGTCTGCCGACTCTACCTTAAGACACCATAGACTCGATTTTTTCTTTTCAAAGTCTCAGATTAATCTTTAAATAGTCAAGAACTAAATCCTAAAGGCTTTAGTAATTATTTGTCTCCTTGGGCTATTTTTTGAATCAAGACACACTGTCTTCAATTACCTAATATAACTGCTTGAGAAAGACCACTAAAATAGAAAAAGGAAAGCTCACACGTAATTTTTAAAACATGAAAGTTAATGCTTGTCCTGGCCTGCTTTACAACCCTAAAGATTTCTCAGGATTGAAATTGACGTGTTTGTTCTTTGACAGTAGCCAAAGCCAGGAGCTGTAATGCCTAGCCTTGAATGGGTGCACTCCCTGTCGCCGGCACTGTGCTCAGTGTTGTAATGCATTCTTTTGTTTCAGCTCCACAACGATAATGCTATGAAGTAGGTTACGGTTATTATTACTGTTTTGTTGATAAGAATGTTCGCAGCCAGCAAGAAAACTAGTGATCAGCTGAGGTTGACGGTCAAACAGAAATGCACATAACTTTTTGTTAGATTTAGAGAGTTTAAGTAGCTTGCACAAGGTCACACTACTTAACTCCTAGTAGTATCTGATTATATGTTTGTTGACTAAGTCAATGAACAAAACTTTAATCAACAAACAACATTGCTTCAAATAATGTTTTCCGTGGAGAACAGGGGAGAAATTATATTTATGTTAGAGAAAAAAATGTAATCTGTCAATAAACACAATCATTTTAAGGCAAGCCTCCTGAAAAATAATATTATTTCAGAATAGTCCCCTCCCAAAAAAGGCTTCCAGATTTTCCAATATAATCTCAGTTTTGAATACCCTACCCCACCAACACTAGAATTTTGCTTTTCGGGTCATATAATCCCACAGTTTTTAAAAGATTCTCACCATAAATCACATCTCAACTCATCTCCCATTCAAACTCCACGTGGAAATAAGATATTTAATACTTTTATTTTCAAAAGCCTCAATCTGGAGGACAGATTTACCTTTCTTGAGGATTTTGCGATTTCTTTTTTATTTTTTATTTCAGCGTATTACAGGGGTAGAAATGTTACATATATTGTCTTTGCCCTGCCCAAGTCAGAGCTTCCAGCGTGGGATTTCTTTAAAAAAAAAAAAATTATTGTCTCTCCAAAAAAAGATGTTTGCATGAGACAAGTAATGAAAAGATGCTTAAATAAGGGGGTAGGATTCAGGAGGAAATAGTACAAAGAGCATTGCCTTCCTTAACTTGCATGTGGATTCTCTATTAACATCAAAAAAAAACATACCTGTGTATAAATCCATGCTTACCTCAAAATGAAATCTCTAACTGTGGATTTAGCAGACCAAAGTGCCAGGATTAATTGTACTGTTCACTAAGTGAATAATGTTATCCCAAGGTCATTAATTTGTTTGATTCCAATGAACCGTATTCAACAACTCACCATCGCAACCATGCCCTAGGCTTGCACACAACCTTGAATCGCTCTACCTGTGAAACAATACATTCTAATTATCACACCACTGGCCACAATGTCCTTTTCTCCCATGATACTCAAGTACGCTGATGCCTGAATCTCTTTGTTTTATATTAATTTTTCAGCTCCTTTTGTCTTCAATTTGTTTTCCCTCTTTATGTATCTTGGAACCTCAAAGTCTATTGCTTTAGTTAGTCACTCAACAAGTTCCAAGGATTTCTAAAATCCTCAATTTCCTGCTTGACCTGCCCTACAAAACTCAGCCATTCTACTTCTCTCCTCCAACATTCCAGAGCATGCTCCACGGAGCAGAGTCTCTACAAAACAGGTAACTACCATAAACCCTGGACAACAAGCACTCTCTGGCTATCCCAAACATGTTTTTCTAAAATTTCAGCTCTGAAAATGGATGTTTTCAGCAGATCTGAGGTAGCACTGGGGTGGGAAGGAGAAAGAGAGTTTACAGATGTTACCAATTTGTCAGTTCTAAGTTATACAGCCTTCTCTCAACAAACCTTTTTTGGGCCCTCAGCTTGAAAAAGACATTATCCTAAGTGCTGGGGATTCTTTTCGGGCAGATGCAATCTATATGAAAAGACAGCAAATGGCCACAAAAACTCAGAGTTAAGTGTCCGAGGAGAGGCCAAAACCTGGACTCTGAGGAGGGAGCTTCTAATGGTTTGGAAGATGTTGACATCATCTATGCAATTTAGAAATGTCCATATTACTATAAGGGTGATATTATCTATTTAAAAGAAAAGAAAATCAGTGTCTCAACTATGAGCCAAGTAATCTAGTGGGTACTGAAGGTACAACAGTAAAAAGACAAACAAGTTTGTTCCTGTCCTCATAGAGTTTACACTCTAATGCAGACATAAGGTCATTACAGACAAATCATTTAATTATAATTAGGATAAGTATCTACCCAATAATAACTAACAGAATATAAAAATGTCTTCAAAATGTAATGGCAGCAAATTCCTATTTTAAAGATGGGCAAACAGACCAAGGCCTTCAGGCATCTCTCATCCAAGAGGGAGGGATCTGTCATTCTAATTTCTTTTGCTCATCAGTTCCTCTGCAGAGCCTGAACTTCTAGGGGCTCCATTTTTCAACCCATGCTAATGGGAAAAAAAACTCACCCAATTGGGCAAAACTGTCTGCGTTGAGTCACCCCAGGCCCAGGACTCTAGTCCTGAGTGCTTACCCTGCCTGCCCAAATACAGGGATTGAGAAAACCTCTTTGTTAAGGATATAAGTGTCTTTATAAAGTCTTCAAAGCCAACTGCTGCTTCACTAAGTTCAGTTTCCCTTTCCCAAACCCCATTACCTCTCTCCCATGATATTTTGTTCATCTACTTAGAAGCAATACTAATTTTCATCCTTTTCTTCAACTGCTTACCATTTATGCCTAAGTACCGTGCAATATGTTAGTGATTGCTGAGTCATGTCATTAACTGTATGTCAAGTTAACCAGTCATTAACGCATTCATACATTCCACAATATCTGTTGAGTATCTTTCTTAGTCTGTTTTCTGCTGCTACAACAGAATATCACAGGCTACATAATTTATGAGCACTACAAGTTTTTTGGGTTCACAGTTATGGAAGCTAGGAAGTCCAGGAGCAAGGGCTAGCATCTGATAAGGGCCTTCTTGCTGTGTCGTAACATGGTAGAAGGCATCACACGGCAAGGAAGGGCAAAAGACAGCAAGATTACACAAGATAGGGAATGAAAAGGAGCTGAACTTCCATGATAACTAACTCACTTCCACAATGATGGCATTATTCACTCGTGAGGGTGCAGCCCTCATGGACTAATCATCGCTTTAAGGCCCCACCTCTTAATGCCATCACAATGGCCACTAAATTTCAGCATGAGTTTGCAGGTCAACATTCAAATCACAGCAGCACTTACACTGTACCCAGCATGCTTCTCAGAGAATGAACAAGTGGACAGATACATATATGAAAAGTCAAATGGCAATAGTGTGATAAAGAAAAATAGAACACAAGAATGAGAACATAAAATGTCAGGGGCCAAGGTAATGGTATAGAGTCATTGTTTTATAAAAAGTGACCCAAGAAAGGACTCATTATAAAAGTGATGTTGGAGCAGAGTATGAAGGAATTGAGAGGAAAAGCCTTAAGATATTTGGGGTATGAAACTTAAAGGCAGAGAGAGGAGCAAAAATAAGGGAAATTAAAAAGAAATAGCTAGCTATGCTAAAACTTAAAGATTATGCTAATTTATTTATCAAATAATTTGCTCTGGGGCAGCTATAATAATTAGCAAAGTAATTATTGCACAAACATTAAAAAGATTTAGAAGAGTTCAGTTTTGTTCTCAGCCAAAATAGAAGCAGTCATTTGAAAATGAGGACTCAAGGTGATAGATACAAGCTAATATGGGGGAAAATAGATATATTATTAGTTGCAGCTCAAGTGACAAGTTCGATTATTTCAGTTTAGTTGATGCACAATATTTTTGCTTCCTGTGTGGAAGAAAATTAATTTAGATGGATTTTTACATCTTTATGTTTTCGGATGCCCAAGTTTATATGCTAAAGCCCAGGGAAGCAGCATTGACTCACAATCAACTGCTGGACTATCATTGGTGGTAAGTCAGAATGACAAACAAAGGAGATTAAGGAAAAATGACTGGACAAGAAAATCTTCCTTTATCAAAACCTGGAGCCCAAGGCTTAACAAAGAGCTTATAACTAAAAAGTTGTATTGAAAGATCAGAAAAATAGCACCATGACTAACAATCAGAAGAATTTAGAAGCAAGAGAGAAGAGATAAAAGTAACAAATTCCTACTTTTTTTTTCCATGAGGGACTGAGTCAACACCATCAATTTTGACTATTCAGGACCTGTGTGCAATGTCAGTTTTAAAACCTTGCTTGTTGGTTCTAATGATAACATGGAACTTATTTCATTCCCCTTTTACGCTGGTTCATTCATTCAACAAATATTTACTAAGGGCCGCCTGAGTGTGCTTCTAATAATGTGCTTGGCCTGAGAACACCACTGTTAAACAAGAGACGTGGCCCCATCCTCTGTCAGGCAAAAGAGTCACACATTGCAAAAAAACAGAAAACAGCAGTTGCAAATTTTGCAAGGAGAAGTTCAAGATTATATGGAAACATATACATCAATGAATGATTGGATACAGAAAATGTGGTCTATATACACAATGGAATACCATTCAGCTTTAAAAAGCAAGGAAATTCTGTCATTTATGATAACATGGATGAACCCAGAGGACATTATGTTAAGTGAAATATTTCAGAAATGGAAAGAAAAATACCATATGATCTCAATTACATGTGGAATGTAAAAAAGTTGATCTCATAGAAATGGAGAGTAGAATGGTGGTTACCAGGGGATAGGGTAGAGGGAGGGGAATTGGGAAAATGTTAGTCAAAAAATACAAAATTTCAGTTAGACAGGAGGAATAAGTTCAAGAGATCTATTGTACAACATAGTGAGTATATTTAATAACAATGTATTGTGTTATCAAAAATTGCTAACAGAATAGATTTAAAGTGTTCTCACCATAAAAAAAAATGGTGAGGTAGTGCATATATCAATTAGCTAGATTTAGCTGTTCCACAATGTATACATATTTCAAAACAACATGTACATGATAAATATATATGATTTTTATCAATTTAAATTTCTTAAATAAGTTAATTAATTTAAAAAAATTAAAATAGAGGAGAACAGTGTTTGGTAAACCAGACACTAAGAACTACTATTATCATGATGATGACATTGAGATCCTTTTGGCTGAGACCCTGGGAGGTGTAAGATGTGCACTTTGCAGGTTCTTGTGTTGGATCCCAGCAGAGGTAAAGTGCTGGGTCTAGTAAAAGGACTCTAGTTCTGGGTTGATGCTGTTACCTTCCTCAGTGCCCTTGTCGAGCACATTTTCTCACTTCCCTTGGCCCGTTTACCCATCTCTAAAATAGGGATTTTTCTGCCATTATATTTTATAGACATTTTTATTTCCTGTTAGTGATTATTGGGTAGATACTTACCCCAGGCGTAATTAAAGGAATTTTGCGGAATAAAGTTACATCTCCATTAGAACATCAACTCCATGAGAGTAGGAACAAATTTTGTTAGTCTTTTTACTGTTGCATCCTCAGCACTTACTAGATTTCTTGGCTCATAGTGGACACATTAATTTTATTTTATTTTATTTTATTTATTTATTTATTTATTTATTTATTTTGAGACAGAGTCTCACTCTGTTGCTCGGGCTAGAGTGCCGTGGCTTCAGCCTAGCTCACAGCAACCTCAAGCTCCTGGGCTCAAGCGACCCTTCTGCCTCAGCCTCCCGAGTAGCTGGGACTACAGGCATGTGCCACCATGGCCAGCTAATTTTTCCTACATTCAAGGGGAGGCTGTGGGAGTCTTTGTGACTACGCAGCAAGCTTGCTTTCCTTATTTATTTATTTATTTTTATTTTTTACTTTTTTTGAGACAGAGTCTCACTCTGTTGCCCGGGCTAGAGTGCCGTGGCATCTGCCTAGCTCACAACAACCTCTGATTCCTGGGCTCAAGCGATCCTCCTGCCTCAGCCTCCCGAGTAGCTGGGACTACAGGCATGTGCCACCGTGCCTGGCTCATTTTTTCTATATATTTTTAGTTGGCCAATTAATTTCTTTCTATTTTTAGTAGAGACGGGGTCTCGCTCTTGCTCAGGCTGGTTTCAAACTCCTGACCTTGAGCGATACACCCACCTTGGCCTCCCAAAGTGCTAGGATTACAAGCGTGAGCCATAATTTTATTTTTATTTAAGTAGATAATATTATCCTTATAATAATATAGACACTACTAAATTGCATAGAAGATATTAACATCTTGCACACCAGTAGAATCTCCCTCCACAGAATTCCAGACTCTGCATCCCTGACTTTTAGTTATCTTTGTTCATATAGATTGTGAATGATCTGGAAGTAAAAATTCTCAACACTTAAAGTAATATCCTTTTCAATCTGAGGGCTCAAAAATCTTTGTTGAAAGAGGACCGTATTACTTTGCACTGACAATTAGTAACATCTATTCCATTTGACAAGTATTTGAACACTTGCTAAATGTCATTCACTTTCTGGTAGCTAGAGATAGGGAAGTGAGAAAAATAAATAAAATAATCCTCACAGGGATAATATTCAATTGGATAGAGGAGGAGATAGACAATAAATAAGTAAAAACCAATAAAATAATGCCAGACAGTGAAAAGTGTTATGATATCCAAATAAAATTTTACTCTACAAGGTTTTTTTTTCAGGTAATAATGAACAAAACAGCATTAGGAAAAGAGTGAGAGATTCAGAAGCATGAATATTTATTCATTTAGTTATTCAATAAATATTTATTAAATTCTTTGTATTAACATCACCATGTATACAGTGCTATATGAAGTAGATGTAACTAGCAACTAGCTTATGGAAAATTCTCAATTAATCAAAGATATTACCATAAAAACACTTTTGTTTCCTAAAAACAATGCATTTTAACTATATTCTATCAATATTTAACTATATTCTATCAAATCCTTCATACTGTCCCTTAATAATAACTTTGTCAGATTCTGTAAATATTTAGTCAGCTTCTATTAGTAAAAGTCCCTCATTCTACTTCTGGCCAAGATGGAGTAAAAATAACCAGATTTATACTCCCACACAAAATAAGAAAAATATAGGACATATCAAGTTTAAAGATACTGAACACAGGCCAAAAAAGACAAGAAGCAGAAAAATTCCATCTCATTAGAGGAGATAAATCAACTAATTGAAACTGACCCAGATCTGACACAGATGTCAGAATTAGCATACTAAGACATTAAAACAGTTATTATAACTGAATTCCATATGTTCAAAAGTTAACTAGAGACATGGAAAATATAAAAATGACCCAAATCAAACTTCTAAAAAGAAAAACTACAACGTTAAAGATTTTGTAAAAATACACTGAGTGGTAGTAATAGCAGATCAGACAAACTAGATTACAAGAGACTACTGAATGTGAAGAAAATGCAATATAAACTGTCAAAAATGAAACTTACAGAGAAAACAGAATTTTTAAAACTGAAAACTGCATCTGTGGCCTGTGGGGCAACTTCAAATGGTCTAACTTGTGTGTAACTGAATTCTTTAAAGGGCAAGAAACATATTCAAAAGTATAATAAGTAGTTATTTTGCAAATCTGGTTAAAACTCTAAACTCACAGATCCAAGAAGCTCAATAAACTCCTAGTATAAAGTATATTATAATTGCTTAGCTTAAAACCAGTGATTGAGAAAATCTTAGAACTAAACCGAGAAAAAAGATACATCACACACAGAGGAACAAAGCTAGAACGACAGGAAATTTCTCATCAGGAACAATGCAAAAGAAAAAACAGTGAAACAATATGTTTAAAGTACTAAATGGGGTGGAGGGAAATATTTATCTAGAATTCTATGAGACAAAATTTATTTCAAAAGCAAAGGTAAATTAAAACATTTTAGAATATTTTTAAAAAAGCTGAAAGAATTTATTAGTGCACACCTGCACAGCAAGAATGTTAAAGGAAGTCTCCAAGGCAGAGAGAAAATGATATATGGAAATATAAATCACAAAGGAAAAAAGAGCAACAGAAATGTAATTACATAGGTAAAGATATGGTTTTTATTATTTAAATCTCTTAGAAATATAATTATTCAAGCAAAATTAATAACATATGGAATGAATAGAATACCTGTATTTACATATGTATATGTATTTTATGTGTATATAATATATGCAAAATGAAAAAAAAGAGCACAAAGGTCAGGAGTAAAGAAATGGAAGTGCAATATTGTAAGGTTCTCATGCCATATGTGAAGTGTCTATCATCTGAAGGTAGACTGTCCTCAGTTAAAGATATATGTAATAATCCCTAAAGCAACCACTAAATTAACAAAACAAAGAGTTGCAGTTAATAAGCCACAAAGGCAACAAGAAGGTATCATAAAAATAAAAGAAGAAAGAAGGAACAAAGAATTAATGGTTTATTAGTCAGGATTCTCCAAAGAACCCTGAGTTCTATATATGCGTGTGTGTATGTATGTGTGTGTATATATATTATGTATGTATACACAATATAATATACATATGGAGAGAGAGATACATATTTACTACAGGAAATTGGTTCATGTGTTTATGGAGGCTGAGTAGTTCAAAAATCTGTAGTCAGGGAATGTAGCTAAAGATAGCTGACCAGAGACACCAGCTGCCAGATAATCTCATAAAAAACAAAAAGTTAAAAAACAAAAAGAAAATAAAACATAAAAACAAACAAACATAGATTGGGTGTAATTCAGAGGGAACAGTGTCAGAACCTACTAGAGATTCCATGGGAAGAAGTTGTGGAGCAGACCAAGGTGCAAGAATTGGCAGAGATCAACCCCAGAGAGGCTTGGAGTCCAGCGAAAAGGGTAGGGAGTGGTTCGTTCCTCCCTCCCATCTCTGACAGTCAGCAGGCTCCCAAGCTGTTGAAGAGCCTTTCTACCCTCACAAGCCCAAAAGCTGTTGCCAACAGTGAACTGGGAGCTTCTTGAGGACAAAGCAGCAGGCTGCCAGCCCCCTTGAGGTCACTTGCAATCACCATAGACCTGAACCAAGACAGCAGGCACCACATTGTTTCTCCACCCACCATGCACCTTTGTCCTCCTGAGGGGGCTTCAGCCACTAAGTTTTTGTCTCACTCTTTCCCACACAAATATTTCCCAGCTCCAGCCCAGACTGTGGTAGCCACAGAAGGCCGGTGGGTCCAGGGGGGATCTGCATGACCCCAGAGCATGGGCATTCTAGGTGGGCTGCCTTTTGGAGAGAGAGACAGAGATGACCAGAGTGGTAGCCCTCCTCCATTCAGACGCTTTTCCTCTCCTACCCACCCCTGCCCATGGCTGCCAAGAGAGACAATTGAGCTGGGGCTCTCAGGAGAGGCTGCTTCCCCTCTGTTTGTGCATCTACCACACCAAAGCTTCCACAGAGAATAGGGTTCAAATCTTTCCTCTTAAAGATCTGAAGCAGACTTAGGGGTGTTTGGACTGTGAGCTCCCTGTTCATCAACCCTCTCTGGTGCTGCTTGCCTGACTGCTCCATCAGATGAGGGCACACCCCAGAGCAGAGGGACATCAAACTTGCTTGAGCACCCCATAGGTAACTCAGAACCAGAATGCTTCTCCCTGTACAGTCAGGGATTGATCTTTGGGGACACAAGGATAGGCCTACAGGCCAGATCCTATACCCACAGGACTTGATCATGTTGCTAGGGTGCACAGAGAGATTTGTGAACTAATCTTGGGAGGTGAGGGAGTCCACATGGGCAGAACTGAAAAGAGAATGCAGAACTATAAGACAGTCCCAGCTGCAGCATATGTGTGGAACACCCATCCCCCCACAGCAAAGCTACACTCTCAGCCCAGGATGGGATCCTGAACAGAGACGCTCCCAGCTCATACAGCCATCATGCGTGAACTCGGCTGGTTTGGGCTCCTGCCTGCTGGCAGATGACAGAGAGAGCAGAGCAGGGGAGGCAGGAGAAGAGTGAAACCCATTGCTGACAGCCAGATTATGAATCGCAGATGGTCCCTCCCCAAGAAGCAGGCTTTCTGGATGGGTGGTGCTACTTTAGGCCCACCCTCATGACTTTACCCAGGAGACTGGAAGCAGAACTTTGACCCCTGCTGAGACAGCTATGTACCAGCTTTCATAGAGCCTGAGGGCAGGCTCATATGACCCAGCCCTGCCCAGCCTCACTCCCCCAGCTGCCTCTTCTGTGGTGGAGAATAATGACTCACCTAGAAGTTCCAGGGCCCCTCCCACCACTTGAGGCATGAAAGTGCTTCTCTGGAGGAGCTAGAGCTGTTCACATGTCCCAAAACAACACTGCAGCTTGTTCCTTCCAGAAAGCACCACCTACTGACATGGAGGTCAATTTCCATAGCACATTACATTTACTGATAAAATCATACAGGGTGCAGTTGATTTTTACCCACAAGCACCACCTACTGTCTCAGAGATTAAACTAGGCATGCCAATGCAATATTCACTATTAAGAAGACCATGCGGCTGGAGAAAGAGAAAGATTTCAAAGACCTCCATCTTTACTCATCAACAAGACACAGGGACTCTGACCATACACAAAGCTCACTGCAGCTACAGCCTACAAACAACTAGCAACTGAGAAAACCCCAATACTAAGGATATCTATAACCAAGGCATCCTATAGAACCTAGACCACCATCAAAGCAAGCACAAGTAAAGCCAAAGGCTCTTACCCAACATATGCTACCGACACACCCTTATCAGTGAAGGGGGAAAAAGCCCCATCTAAACAAAAGAAAATCCAAAAATAAAAAGCAACAACTGCTCCAGATGAGAAGGAATCAACAAAAGAACACTGAAAGTATGAAAATTCAGAGCAAAAGGACAATCCCAAAGGGGAACACCAGCTCTCTAGCAACGGATGCCAGCCAAAATGAAAATCCTGGAATGACAGATAAAGAATTGCAAATATGACATCCAAGAGAAAATGGAAAAACAACTCAAAGAAACTAGAAAAACAATTCAGGGAATGAATAAAAAATCCACTAAACAGATCCACATATTAAAAAAAATAGAACATCTAGAAAAGAAACATTTATTTAAGGATAGACAAAACACAGTGGAAAGTATTAAGAATACACTAGACCAGGCCGGAAGAATTGCAGAGCTTGAAGACAACTCTTTTGAATTAACTCAGTCAGTCAAAAATAAAGAAGAAAGAATTAAGAGAAATGAACAAAGTCCCACATGCAATATGGAATTATGTAAAATGGCCAAATATAAGAGCCATAGACATCACTGAGGGTGAAGAAGAAAACCACAGGGACTGAAAAACCTATTTGAGGGAATAATTGAGGAAAACGTCCCTAGTCTTGCTAGAGATTTAATCACAGGTACAAAAATCTCAAGGAACACCTGGGAAATTCACTGCAAAAAGGTAATCACCACGACACACAGTGATCAGACTGGCTGAATTTATCACAAAGGAGGAACTCCTGCAAACTGTGAGGTGAAAACATCAAGTGACTTACAAAG
This sequence comes from Lepilemur ruficaudatus, assembly GCA_963574885.1. Taxonomy (NCBI): domain Eukaryota; kingdom Metazoa; phylum Chordata; class Mammalia; order Primates; family Lepilemuridae; genus Lepilemur; species Lepilemur ruficaudatus. Next base: position 44,557 of record CAUYRT010050145.1, read on the forward strand.
GAAAACCTATCAGGCTAACTGCAAACTTCTCAATGGAGACCTTACAAAGCCAGAGGGGATTGTGGCCCCATCTTCAATCTTTTTAAACAGAACAACTGCCAGCCTAGAATTGTGTACCCTAGAAAACTAAATTTACTATATGAAGGAAAAATGAAGACTTTGCCAGGCAAGTAAACACTGAGGGAATTTGTCAAGACCAGACCTGCCCTGTAGGAAATACTCAGAACCACATTATACATAGATTGGCACAATAGACACCCACCAGTGTAAAACCACCTAAAAGCTAAAGCTCAGAGTTCATATAAAACAATAGCACAAGAGGTAAAACAAAGAAATAAGGTGCTACCCAACAGATGAACACAACAGCATCCCACATATCACATACATATCAATTCTATCAATGAACATGAATGGTCTAAGTACGATAACTGAAATTTAAAATGCAATACATAAGTTAATGAGCAAATCAGACACAGCTGAAGTGAGGATTAGTTACCAATAATTTGGCCACATAAAAAGTATCCAGGTCTAAGATTAACACATATATCTGGGGTGTCAGAAGATGACAAGAGAGAAAAGGAGTAAAAAAGCAATATTTGAAGAGATAATGATCAAGTTTTTCCAAAAATGATGATGATATCAAACCACAGACTCAAGAATCATTATGAACTCCAACAATTAAAAAAAAATCCATTTCTTGGCATTTCATAGGACAACTAAAGACAAAGAGAAAATCTTTAAAGCAGTCAGAGGGCAAAAAAAGATACAATTTTTTCAAAACAGCATGAAAGTGATAATGACAGGTGCTTTCTCAACAGATATAATGGAAGCTGGAAAGCAATAACATACTAGCTAACCTAAAATTCTATTTCAAGTTAAAACATACTTATAAATAAAAACAGAGTGTTTTTTTCTAAAATAATAATAGTTTCTTGACAGAATTGTATCAAAATAAGTACTGAAAAAAGTTCCTTAAGAAGAAATATAATTGGAGAGAGAAGCACATTCAAGAAGAATGAAGAACAGTGGAAAGGGTAAATATGGGGTTAAAGCTAAATAAATATTATCTTACAAAACAGTAAAATAGAAATGCCTTGTGGCTTAAAAAATATAGGGTATTAAAATATGACAAAAATAGCAACCAAGAACAGGCAAAAGGGAGGTAAATGGAGTTAAAGCATCCCAATGCATTGTTCAGGAAGTGGCAAAAAAAAAAAAAATACTGATTAATTGTAAACTGTAAGAGCAAATACTCTAAAAAAACAGTAAAAGAATGTGTAATTAACAAGATTATTGAAGGGGAAATGAAATAAAATTTACTCAATTAATTTTTGAAAGGTGAGGAATGAGAGGAAAAGATAAAGTAGATGAGACAGGTATAAAACAAATAGTAAGATAAATTTAAACCCAATGTTTCAATAATGACTTTAAATGTGAAAGATTATTACACAATTAAAAGGCAGACATTGTATGCAGATTAAAAACATGTGCTGCTTACAAAAGAGCCCCCTTAAATATAAGGACACATACAGTTTAACAGAGAAAAATACACAATCAATGGGGTGTTGAAGCAGACTCATATTAGCTCATGAAAGTCATCAAATTTTTGGAAATTTTGTGAACTAATCAATGTCATTTTAGAAGCTTGAAGTCAGCCCTGGTAAAAATAGTTACATCATGGACACTGGCAAATGCCACAAATCAGTGGTTTCCTCCCACCCTCAAGGAGCTGGTTGTTAGAAGTTTACAACATATCCTGGTATATAATAAAAATATTAACCAAAAGAAAACTGATATACTTATTTTAATATGTGACAAAGTAGACATTAAGGCATAAGCATAATACTAGATATTAAGAGGAACATTTTAATGTATTAAAAAGGCAATACACAGGGAAGATACAACAGTTCTAGAAATGTATACACCCACTAACATAGCTGCAAATATATAAAGCAGACAGATTAAAAGGAGGAATAAAGTCTCCCAATCATAGTGTGACATCTTAACATATCTATCTATTTTTATTAAAACAAATGAGGAGAAAATTATAACCTCAATTCAAACATAATATAATTGATACATGTCACCCAAAACATTTTTACTCCTGTAATATTTTGAAATCAAAGAAAAAAAAACGAGAATATAGAATGGTGCTGTACAATATAATGATCACTAGACACGTGTGGCTGGCTATTAAGCACTTAAAATGTGGCTAGTGCAATTGAGGAATGGATTTTTTAACTTTATACATAATTTTAATTAATTTAATTTAAATGTAAAAACTGAAGCACTGTAAATTTATATTGCTAACTATAATTTTATTGTTTAGGTAGGGCTTCATTTCACTTTATTGCATTGAGCAAAATATTATTGCTATACAGTAGTAAATGTATCAGATGCTTGCATCAGTTTTAGTATCACACATAGCGATAGTATCAATCTAGTTGATGAGTTAAGTTGGAATTACTTTTTTCTATGCATCAATATAACATTTTATTGTGTTTATTTGAATATTTTATGCATACAGAATTACAGTGATGACCATGTAAATTGTATGAGTAATTAATTGAAGTATTTATTTTAATTATAGTGTAATTAAATTATTTTTTCAATTTAAAAAGGACAAATTTTTTAATTTAAAATTAAGGCATCCTACAAATACGGAATTGAGCAGAGATGCAAAAACTATACCCAATACAGTGAATTTTTAATAAGACTGACAAAAGGGATGCTGCAAATTTTACAATAAATTTTACTTTTCTGTGACAGAACAAAGCAAAAAAGCTGATTATTGTTGTGTAAAAAAATTTTAAGAATAAAGTGAAGAATATTGTTACATGATCAGCATTATATAAAAAATTTACTCTCTATAGTCAAAAAAGAATTGGCAACGTTAACCACCTGAAATCATAATTTAATATTCAATAAAATATGTTAGACAACTTTGAACAGGAGTAAGCCTTGTAACTTTGTCCAGCTATAAATAGTTTGGATTTTACAGAAAATAGAAAATACTTTTGAGATACAGATATGAAAAAATAAATTATAATTTTAGATATGGAAATTTTGTTAGAAAGTTTTAAGGAAAGGCTGAAAAAGATAATTTACTATTTATAATCTTGTAAGTATCTTTGATTGAGCTAGTAAACCATTGACCATACATTACAAGACCTTTTTAAAAATAGCAAAGACTAATTGATTAAAATTTCACATAATTACAAATACTTTTCTTTAGCTTTAAATAGATTGTGCAACGTAAGAGACCATACCCAACTAAACTTGGGGTATGTATTGTCTTAAAGTACTTCCCAATTTACAAAAAAATTTTGTAAATTCACAACCTAAAATTTGAACTCGTATCATAGATATTCTACTTCTGTCAAAGAAGAATTTCAACTAGATGTGAAAAAAATTAGTTTCTATCACAACAGATGGTGATTCAGTTATTTTAGATCAAAACTCCAGACTTACTAGAATTTGAAACAGGAGACTGGTGTTTTCCTCATTACTTCATTCCAATATGTAATAGATATTGAAAATATTTGTGCTCATCTTTCTGAAACAGTGTCTATGAAAGTATCATGCATACTGTTAAAATTGTTCCGTGTGCATATCCAAATGCTATGAATCATCACCAATTTGTGAAACTATTGAAAGAAATAAAAGATAAGGAATTTAGTTGTTTTGTGTTCCTTGCCAATTTTCATAGGCTGAGTTGTGGAAAAGTTTTACAAATACTTATAGCATTGTTAATTGCAATTTAAGAATTTTTTTAAGCAAAAGGAATTCTTGTCAAATATTCAATAATCCAAGACAAAAAACCAGTTAGTTGGATTTATGTTTTCTCACTGGTATCACAATGCATATGAAGAAGGTACATTTTCAAGTCCCAGAGAGAGAAAAAACTTATTGTGACCTGACTATACAGGTATATGAATTTATGTTGACATTAAGACTTTTATACTACAAATCAATAATAATGATTTTTTATACATTTTTATAACATGAATCAGTATCTAGAGGATTTTAATTGTAATTGAAAGTATTATGTAATTTGACTACAAACACCACAGAATGTTTGAATAATCCTTTCTTGATATTTTAAGTTTTAAAATTGTTCTTCAATTTTTATTGCCCCTTTGAAGTTGATATTAATTTGTATATGGTAGTTTGTATAGCTACCATTATTAGCTATTTTTGTATTTATTTTTATTTTAAGAGTAGCCTGGAGATAGTCCTGCCCCCAGTTTTGTCTTTAATTATTTAAAGTGTAAGTCCTTAAAACAGACTTTATTTCTAATTTGTGGAAAGGTAATTCATGCATTTTACAGGAATCAATTATAATAAAGTACATTTTTAATAATAAAAATTTAGTAAATTTATCTAACTTGTATAGATGAAGTTTTGAAAATTATATCTTTTTCCTTCAAAGTCAAATCAAGTCTTCTAAAACAGATAAACTGGTTTTGTTTATTGAGATGTAGTTTTTTTAAAAAAAAATATGACATTTTTTGGACATTTGATTCAGGTACTAAAAACTTTTGAGATTGGTTGGAACAACCTGGACATGTGAGTCTGTGAGTCTACTTTTCCAATGGTAAATTTTATGAAATCTAAATACAGATCAAAATTTAGTGCCTGCATTGAGATGTGCTATAAGTATAAAATATACATCAGATATTGAGGGATAAATATGAAAATTTTTTCATTAATTATTTTATACTAATTATACTTTGAAATGAAAATGTTTTGAATATATTATGTTAAATAAAATATGTGACAAATTAATTTCATCTATTTCTTTTACTTTATAATGTAGGCTACAAGAAAATTTTAAAATAAGAATTACCTATATGGATAGCATTATCTTTGTACTGGATTGGGCTGTTATAGAAGAGTTGAACCTAAGAATGATGAACTTGAAACTTGACCAAATTGACATATTCAGAACACTGGCCTCTACAACTTCAGAATATACATATTCTCGTGAGCATGGGGAACATTTACCAAAATTAATTATATGCTGGACCCTAAAGCTAGTTTCAATAATTTTCAGACAATTTAAATTACTCAAAGTACATTCTGAAGCTTATGAGGATATTTGCTGTACATTTACAATAATGGGGAAAAAAACAGAAGCAATAAAAATGCCCAACGTCAATATATAATACTCAAGTAAACAAATATGTCAGCTGGATTTATCTTATACAATTACTAAAATGGAAAATATGAATAATACAAATAAATAAATATTACATAAAAATATAGCTCTCAAAATATTAATAACAGAGACCTATGTATTTGTAAATAATAAGTAGTCTAAAAATAAATATCATACAGAGTCAGACATAAAACTTAATAATTTCATCTGGCCCAAACTTCTAATGATCTTTATTCATGTATTTTCTCTGAAATAGTCTATAAATATTATACCTTAGAGATGGCATTTTATATAGTATTTTCAGTAAAATGGTTAAGACTATTTTTTAAACATGCTTTTTATTAGCTTATAAAAATGAGACCTTACTCTAATAGTATTCCTGAATAAACAAAAAATATAAATCCACTATAGCTTGATAAATAGCAATGTAATTTGAACTTTCAAATTCAATTCTTTTTAAGGCTCAACTTAATTTCTTATTCACAATGGTAAAATTCTGAAACTATAATTTCGTATTTACCCACAAAAGACAGAACTTTTGACCACTGGAATGTAATAATGGGATTTGCTTTGTAAGAAATCCATTATCAAAGTAACAACTATTGATGCATAAATAAATAAAATATATTTTCCTTAATTTCTGGGCCAATGGGTAGATAGTTGAAGGGATTTCTTTCTCTTTTTCTTCTTTCTTTTTCTTCTTCTTTTTTGAAAATGGAACAGAAGCTACTTTCAGGGAAAAAAATGAACCATTCAGGTTATTTGGGTTCAATACGTGCAGAAATAGGATAGAAAACAAGCCATTATAGAAACTGACACTTTGCTTTATATTTGCACGTTCAGTACTTGTTTCGCAAAGACCAAGAATGTGTGAATATTGTCCACTAGTTGGCTGATTTAGAAGAACTGTACTCTAAAAGTCCCTAGTAGCCTAAACTTTTAATTGGACATGTTTTAAAAAATCACTCGCAGTAATCAGAAAGCTCAATATTGTAAGTAAAAAGGATAATAAGCAAGGAGACTTCGGAAAGCTATATTTATTTAAAGAGCAAAGACTAAATTGGCTTACTAGGGAGAGTAAAGTGCATTACCCATAAGCTCTTCCAAAGCACTGTGCTCCCATTAAATGAATTGAAAGAGAGTCTTTGTAGCAAGAACCTCAGAACATTCTTCCTCTCTCCAAAGTGGCTTTGCTCCCCATAATTTCAGGATGGTAAAGAACACAGATTTCTCTATTTCCTAAATTTCTCTCCATCTGATCTTACTATTTTATCAGTATTTTTCCTAACCTTACTTCTATTAGTTGATATTTTATTTTATTGTCTTTCTTCTTTAGGCTGTCTCAAATCCTTCATGAAATAGCATGGTCATTTGTAAAGAGAAAATTTAAAATAAGTAAGTCAAATATATATTGAATTTGTCCCTTTCTCATTGTCAAGGTCCTGTAATATGACCTGTTAGCTCTGTTGTTTCTCAACTGATTATTTTTCATTCACTTTCTCCTTACCCAAGTTGCCAGGATGGCTTGTATCTTCATGCTCAATGACCAATGCATGCTACTGGTTAATGAATGTGGTTATCCTCAATGTGATGGCTGATGCCCCCTTTTGGATTCATTCACTCATTTTTTATTCAGAAAAGTAGGAGGCCTAGTTGAATGCTATGGAGAGCGCCCTCCAGCCACCAGCCTCCTGTACTGGGAGGGTGAAGGTAGAATGGCCTGCAACTGACATATCCCTCACTCACTCATCACTGCCCTTGGGGTCTGGGGTTAGGTGAAGAGGTGAGTGTCAGGTCAGAGCTCAGTGAATAAGCAGCCATCACAGATAGACTGATGGAATTGGAAATCATATTCTGAAGAGTTAGCAAAGCATGGAGTAACAAGATTAATATAAATGGTATGAAAATTAATTTTAACAAGAACAGCTTGATACAAAGAGTCATAATTATTCCAAATCACACATCCATAGAGTCAGATATAAGACTTAATAATTTCATCTGATCCAAAGTGCTAATGATCTTTATTCATGTATTTCCTCTGGAACATACTAACTCAAGTCATGGCCAACTATTGATTTTTGCTTTAATACTTTGAAAAAGTAGGAGTGGGTTGATTGGCCTTCTTGAGACCTCTGTAAGATTTTCTAAAAGGATGCTCCCTTACTGTGCATACTGATATGGACTTAAACTTTGCCAGAGGCAGCTGATGACATGAAAAGTGTTTTTAAAACACTCCATTGTTCCTGGCACATGGAGCCCACTGAAATCTGCTTTCCTGTAACTAACACAGTATTTCTTCTAGACGTTTAAATATATGAAGATATTGAAAGCTACATGATTTATAAAGATAGATGTGCCTATATTTTGTTTGTTTGTGTTTTCTTTTTTCTTTTATTTCAGAATATTACAAGAGTACACACGTTTTGGTTACATAATTTGCTTTTGTACAGTTTGAGTCAAAATCATAAGTGTGCCCTTCCCCCAGATAGCGTGCATGGTACCCAGTAAGCGTGAATTTACCCATTCCCTTCACCCCCTCCCACTTCTTGATTTCTGTTGTGTTTTACTTCCATATGTGCATTTAAGTGTAGATTGATTAGTTCCAATTTAGTATTGAGTACATGTGATGTTTGTTTTTCCATTCTTGTGATACTTTGCTTAGAAGAATTGTCTCCAGTTTCATCCAAGTTGTTACAAAAGATATTAGCTCACCATTTTTATGGCTGGGTAGTACTCCATGGCATACACATACTACATTTTATTAATCCACTCATGTATTGGTGGGCACTCAGGTTGTTTCCACAACTTTGCGATTGTTCATTGTGCTGCTATACAAATTTGAGAGCCAGTGTCTTTTTTATAAAATATCCTTTTTTCCTTTGGTTAAAACCTAGTAGTGGAATTACTGGATCAAATGGTACATGTACTTTTAGTTCTTTGAGATATTTCCCTACTACTTTCCACAGAGGTTGTACCAATTTGCAATCCTGCCAACAGTGTAGAAGTGTTCCTTTCTCTCCACGTCCTCACCAACATCTGTTGTTTTGGGACTTTTTGTTAAAAGCCATTCTCACGGAAGTTAGGTGATATCTCATTGTGGTTCTGATTTCCATTTCTCTGATGTCTAGAGACGTTGAGCATTTTTTCATGTGTTTGTTGGCCATTAGTCTATTTTCATTTGAAAAGTTTCTGTTCATATCTTTTGCCCACTTTTTAATGGGGTTGTTTGATTTTTTCTTGCTGATTTGTTTGAGTTCTTTGTAGATTCTGGTTATTAGCCTTTTATCAGATGTATAGTATGCAAATATTTTCTCACATTCTGTAAGTTGTCTGTTTGTTCTACTGAACATGTCCTTGGCTGTGCAGAAGCTTTTTGATTTGATCAGGTCCCATTTATTTATTTTTGTTGTTGCTGTGAATGCTTTTGGAGTCTTCTTCATAAATTCTTTGCCTATACCAATGTCTATAAGAGTTTTTCCAACATTTTCTTCTAGAATTCTTATAGTTTCATGCCTTAGGTTTAAGTCTGTTACCCATCGTGAATTAATTTTTGTGAGTGGTGAGAGATATGGATCCTGTTTCAGTCTTCTACATGTGGCTATCCAATTTTCCAAGCACCATTTGTTGAATAGGGATTCTTTTCCCCAGTGTATGTTTTTGTCTGCTTTGTCAAAGATCAGGTAGCAATATGAGGATGATTTCATATCTGGGTTCTCTGTTGTGATCCATAGATCTGTGTCTCTGTTTTTGTGACAGTACCATACTGTTTTGGTTCCAAAATAGATATTGAGTCTAGCAGCCACTGATGATGTCATCAAAACCCTGACGTAGGGAAACAGCATGCCTGGACCTCTCCCACGATACTTCCATGAACATAGGCCACTTCTGTAACAGCAATGATATTATAGAATTAGAGACTTGTTATACCTTGCAGGTGTTCATATCATTAGCTTTTTAATAGAAGATAATATAACCAAAAACAAATAAATGACAAAAAGTGTAATGAATTTGAAAGTCAGACATACCTGTCATCTTTCAGTCATTTGACTAGGGAGAAGTTTCATGACCTCATTGGGCCTCAGTTTCCTCATTAGGTGCCCAACAAATATATTTTCGTCTGCTCTATTCCTTCAACCATACAAAAACCCTAACAAAAAGTTTTCTGAACTAGCAGGGCATGAAAATCAGTGTACTATTAATAATTAGCAATTCTTCAAACTACGTGTAAAAGTACAAAGTCAAATTATGTTTTACCTTTTGTAGTAGGCTGAATAATGGCTTCCCAAGGGACCACCAGCCAAGAAATGCAGGCAGTCTCCAAATGCTGAAAAAGCAAGGAAACTGTTCTCTCCTTCAACATTCAGAAGGAATGCAGCCCTGCTAACATCTTGATTTTAGGACTTCTGACATCCAAACTATAAAATAATGCATTTGGGCCTTTTTAAGCTATTAAATTTGTGTTTGTTACAGCAGCAATACATTCTTCAACACTAATTCCACTCAAACAATTCCACATTGGATGATATAGCATTCTACATGGCTGGTGGTAAGTCCCTCGGAAAAAGGTTGGCAAATATGTCAATCAACCAATAATATCCATGTCATTTGACCCAATTATAAGACTTCTAGGACTCAATTCTGAATAAATAATCATAAATTTGGACAATGCTTATCCTGATACTATTTATAATAACAAAAAATTAGAAATAGCATAAATGTCCAATGATAGCACTGTGGCTACGTAGATTTCGTAGTATATAAATTATGTGTGAAACACTATGCTGCAATTTAAAATATATTCAAAGAAATGTTAATGGCATGTAAACATAATTACAGAATAAGAAAATGATGACAATACACAAATTGTGTGTGTAGTACATCCTCAATTGTATTTTTAAAATGCGTGGATAGGAATAAAATGACAATTAGTAGAAAATATAACAAAATATATAAAGTGGTTATCTTCTAGATGATGAGTAACTTTTATTTTTCAAACTGATATCTTTGTGTATTTCCCAAATTTTCTATAAAGAGCACGTATGATTCTGATAATTAATAAAAAGAAATGTTACACTATGTTCGTAACCCATGCCACAGTTGAATATGAAAACAGATTACCAGTGAGAAAGGGACTCTGACATAACAGGAAATAGCCAATCTAAAAGAAACTAAAGAAAAACAATCTGCACACTTAGGAATTCCAATATATTTTTAAAATGTGGCAATACCTAATTAATCATGAGAAATGATGTGTGTCACATATGTAAATTTTCAAGATAATTGAAGTGATTTTATTTCCATCCTCACCATTTCAGAGATCTGAACACTATTATGGTTGAAAGTTTTGAATTATGTGTTATATATTTCTGCCCATTATTAGATTAGAAGTCAACATACATGATTTGTAGGATCATTTGATACCGGGCACATCACTTAAGCTTTCTGTTATTCTGATTCCTTACCTATAACCTGAACATGAAAATTCATACTCTGGCTACTATACAAGATCTTTACGAGGGTCAAATGAGATAATATGTATTAAAGCATCTTCAAAACTAGAAAGTACTAGAGAAAAATAAGAAATATAAGTTATTACATTCTAGATGATTCAGAAACATTGTAAATATCAATACTTGTTGGATGCTAGAATAAATGATGCCTTGTCAGTCATCTAACTACTCCATGCTAATTGTTCCTCACTTCATAGGCCAATATATCAAGCTTTTGTGAGTTAAGACTCCTTTTTAAGAAATTATGCTGTGGTTATTTTTTTTAAAAAAAAAAAAAGCATAGGAGATGGGCGGGGCAATAGGAGTTGAACATACAGAACTAAAATGTATATGTAAACATGTATGTATGTGTAATGTATGCATACACACATATGTGCACCATCTATTTTTGTTTCTTAATGTTTTATTAATAATTATATTAAAAGGCAACAGTTCTCTCTCTTTTTAAAGAATTTGTACTGTATTTTTTATATAATTAAAACTTTGATCATAAATCTTAAAATAGCTGACCGTGCTCTCACTTACAGTGCTGTGAGATGTTTTCTCCCCCTTGCCACCCAAATTCAATGCTTCTACTCTACACATGGAAGAGACAGGACTCAGTTCTGAGAAAAGAGGCTATAAGAAAAATGAAAAAACCGCTGGCTTCTTGGGGTTATTTTATTTGCACTTTCTGAGTCATTTTGATTCACACAGGTAAGACTCAGGGTTTAAATTAGACAATTTCTGGCTGGGCAAGTTATACTGTTCCCAAAATGGAACCTGGAGAAACGAGGTGTGACAATAGTGTAAAATGACTCATCGTCAGCCACAATTAGACTTTCTCCATCGCTTGCCAAGTGCTTGACAGTCCTGGGCTCAGAGCTGCACAGTCTCTGTTAAAGCCTCCCTTGACTTCTGGTAATCTTCCTCAGTTACTGAAAATTATCGATCCTGTTTCCACACATCTAGACGTTAATCGGCTTCTGCTCAAGTGTCCCCATGGACACCAGAGACCAGCTTGACCTGTTAAATAAGCAGAGTTGATTCCTATTAATATTTTCTCTCTTCTAAGTTGAAGAGTTAGACACCACCAGCTGAGGCAACTTTTAATTTGTTCTTAAAATAGAACAAACATTTCTGGATGGCCCACTCATATGAGTCCCTATCAATGATAGTGAATCAGCAGTATAATGTACCAAGAGAGATGATGGGTTGGAGATAGACCTAAATGGAAAAATATTATGTGTGTGTGTGTGTGTGTATGTGTTTGTGTGTATATATAAATCTCACACAAAAGGCAAAATAGGTCATATGGGCTTTGGAATCAATGAATTTAAATCCTTAATCCATCACTTCTTAGCTATTTGCAATTATCAATAAAAATGAAAGTATAAAATACAGATATTCAGTTCTCAATATATTCCTCTTAAGAATACAGGAAACAACAACAACAACAAAAAAACTTCCATAATGGGACATTGGCATTTCTGGTTACAGCATATATGTAATCTGCATTAAAAAGTAATAGATTTAAAAATTCAAAATGCCTACAAGAAGACAACACAAGGAAACAAATCAATCTCCGTGTTTGAGATTTTCGTTTTGGCTTTGGTTTGCTGACATTTTTTATGAAAGTCAAATTCTAGACCAATAGAGGAAGATATATTTCAACAATCTCCACCATAGCCTGTGTTCCTCAGGACAGCACTGGCCTTACATCCAATGCTTTCCGTTGTTCTCCAGTTGAATCTGCTAGAAGGGCACTGACTGCTTTTTCATTTCACTGCTTTGTTGTATGTCCTACAGCACCGTGAACAGTGCTGGGCACACAGGAGACGCTCGGTGAGTATCAGCTGATGAGAACGAACTCAGGATTCTATAGTTCCCAGTGCTTCTGAGTGCTTCCTATGACAGTTATGCAAACGTTCATCCTATTTTGCAGATATCATCAGTTGGGTTTCCCCTCTCTAAGAGAACTTAACTCTGTTTCCTGAACTGTTGCTGCTTGAACTTCATACTTTTCTGTTGTGGAGACAAGATGATGCCTTCAACCCTCATCATTATGGATGAAGAGAGGTGCCATTGACATCACACCTGTTTCTCTAACAATCTTGAAGGACATCAATAATGGTGTCTAGGAACCGACACTCTTGGGGTAATGCTCTATCCCCCGGCAGAATGAGGGAGAACTGGCATACCTGGTATAAGAACATGCCTCTCCTTGACCTTCCACCTTCCTACCCCCAGCATCGGAAGTCAAGAGGGGGCCCCAGAAACCCACCCTCTCTGACCCCCTATAGTCAGAGCTCCACCCCCACTCTCTCCCTTGGATCTACATTATTCACCTTACCCTTCTTTATGAAAATAACCCCAAAAGCCTCAAACCCCAATGACAGCCCTCATGTCCCACGTTGCAGTGTTATAAGTGTCTGTTTGTCCCCCAGATCTGTTCTTCTCTTTCAGCTTTCTCCTAATCCTGAGATCTTTCCACTGTGCTGCCTAGATCCACAGCAAATCACAAAGGACAAATTCTCCTTATCACCATCCTCCTCTCTGAATGTCCTCTCACCTTCTTGTTCAAACAGAAACCTGGTCCTCAGGAAGACACTGTGGTCCCTGCAGCCTACTCTAGAGTGGCTGTTTTCTCACTAGGCCAGGAAGGGAGTAAGTGTCCTCCTCGCCCACCCTCAACCTCCACTGCTGTTTTCAGGCTATTCTCCTTCCTTCAATTCTAAATTTCATTGTAACTGTCACCTACTCACCCCAAGTCATTCCTCCTTATATTTCAAGGGCAGTCTTGACTGACTATCACTCCAGTACTCATTTGGTCCTAACCCTTGATCATTTCAATACACATGTCATAGAGACTTCCAACTCCTGGGCCACTCCCGCGGTCAGAGTCCAGAACCTCTCACCATTGCCCTCATTCACAGAGCTGTACACCCCTCACAACTTCAGGTGTACCCACCTCACTCTCTGCCCTCCACCCCTCTCTATTCAGCTCACTCCCTCCCATACCTGATGCCAACTATCCTTCCACCCCACTGGCGCCTATGATTCATTGATTCCCAAATCTTTCACTGTTCCTCCCCTTCTTGGTGGCTTTACTCCCCTCCTCACCCAGCTGAAATTCCACTGTCAATCCTTTGCACGCACCCGTTATACCCTTATCCCACACTCATGTGCTCCCACATGCTTGGTAAACCACAAACTTGGTTAAATCCAACTCACCACCCTCTTTGCCTACAATCTCTTTAGTTTGTGACCACAAAATCAAAATCAACTGGCCCCTTTATGCTTCCCAGCAGTGGTAAGTAAGATACTCCACTCTCCAAAATGACTATTCCACACATACTCTTCCCCTCTCAAATCCCACACTTCCTCCCTCATCCTTATTCTCAGCCAGTATCTTTCTTCCCATTCTCTGAGAAAATAGAAGCAAACAGAAGGGAACTTCCACAGACTCCCACCATCACTGCTGCCCACCCACCAGCATCCGTACTCAGGGACTCTGTCTTTCTTTCTACCTGTTACCAGAGCTGACACTCTCTGAAGCCAGCCCCGACCCCTGGGTCCTAGGTCACAGCTACGGGAAGTTTTACAATTGCAATTATTATTAATATTTCTAAACTCCAAAGAGGTTCTGAAAGAATTTGAAAAGGACATTTCATAACAATTTGTCAGTGCAGGAGAGTTTTACTATTATTCTTAAGATAGATAGCAGATCAAAGAGAAGGAAAGACTTGGGTGGCCGTTGCAGCTGACCACGGACAGCTGTGCAGTAATAGAAAGAACACCAGCTTGGTGCTTAAATGCTAGTGCTGAGTGGCCTTGGGAGATATTCCAGAGTTATCATAAACTGGGTTTGGGTCATAATTCTACTACCAACTGGCTTTATTATTTGGACAAGTTATGAAATAGCAAAGGCCTTCAGTTTCCTGTATATGACAGCACTACCTCATATGTTTTATTGAGGATTAAATGCATAGAATCATGTAAAATGTGCCTGGTATGCATAATTTTCATATTTGTTTTCTTTTCCCTTTTTGATTTGTTAATTTCACATAGCCAAAAAATTGCAAGCACTATAATATTATTTCCATGCTATGGCAGGAAGAAAAATGCCCCCCTCTCACCCCCAACCCCAAGATGTCTACATCTTAATCCCCAGAATCTGTAACTATGTTGCCTGACCTGGAAAAAGGGATTTTTGCAGATGTCTTTAAGGTCTTTGACGTGGGGAGGTTATACTGCGTCATCTGGATGGGTACAGTGTAAGCACCGGGATCCTGAAAAGTAGAAAAGGGACTCAGAAGAGTGAGGCAGAGGGAGATTGGCCACAGAAGAGGAGGACAAAGTGAGTCAGCGTGAAAAGGAATCGACCCATCCTTGTGGCTTTGAAGATGGCAGAACAGTGCCCAGAGACATGGGCATCTTCAGGAAGCCGGAAAAGGCAAGCAAATGTGTTCTCCCCTGGGGCCTCCAGCATGGAATGCAGCCCTGCTGACACCTTGATTTCAGCCCAGTGAGGCCCGTTTAAACTTCTGACCTCCAGAACTGTGATGTAATAAATGTGTGTTGTTTTAAGCCACTAAATTTGTGGCAATTTGTTGTCACAGCAAACTAATAGACACGTCTATTCAATACAATCTGCCCCTCTCCCCTACCCTGCCCTGCTCCTAGAGGTAACCACACGTACAACTTTCTACTTTATTCTTCCTGTGGATATATTTCTAATAAACAAGTAACATATGTGTTTACTCTAGTTTTTCTTTCTTTGTTATGCAAAATATTCTGTACTCTATACAACAACTCTGCCCTTTGCTTTTTCACTTAACTATGTACATTTTTGTTCTTTTTTGGTCCTTGTACAGTACTCTCCTCCCCAAGTCATGACAATCAAAACATCTCCAGACATTGCTAAATGTCCCCCAGAGGGCAGAATCCTCCCTGGTTGATAACCATGTCTGTAGATGGAATAAATTCCTAAATGTGGGGAAACATCTCTGGGACCTGGGGGTGCAGAAGAATTTCTTTAAACACAACCTCAAAAACACAAATGTAAGGTAAAATGTTGATCAATTTCATGATATCACTCTCTGTCCATGGAAAAATTGTCTTCCATGAAACTTAGGAACTGGGCGGCACAGCAGGGGGTGAGCAGTGGGGCAGGGTGGGGAGGGAGGGACAGAGAGAGAGAGAGAAAGAGAGTGTAAACCTTCATCTGTATTTACAGCCTCTCCCTATCACTCGCATCATCACATGACCTCCTCCTGCCCCCACTCCCAACATCCGTGGAAAAATTGTCTTCCATGAAGCTGGTCCCCTGTGCCAGAAAGGTTAGAGACCACTGTGTAAGGAGATAAGAGCCAAATTAGAAGGACTGGATAGGCAGTTTTTAAACTAATTTAGGGATCCAAGGTCACACAGCAGGCAAGCGGTGGAACCAGGATTCCAATCTGTGTTGTCTTACTTCATGCACACGCTCACACTACCCCTGGATGTGTTTCTAGAGCATCAACATAAGGAATGTCTCAGGCTGATCAAGGGCTTAAAAGAAGTTAGCCCAGGGCCTACCAGAATTCCTTGAAATAGGTTATGTAATTAAGTTTAGGCTCTAGAGTCAGAGGCATTATAAAGTTATTAACAATCTGAAAAACTGTCATGGAAAGATCTGGGAATAATGTGACCACGTCTTTATACCAGTAGGAGGTGACCCATGGCGTTGGGGAAACCAGACTTTTTCAATGAGTAGCAGAAAGTCAAGTTAGAGGATGGAAGGGTAATGCTGTGCTTTTGTAACTGTGTCATGTAAAAATGGCCAGAGGGAGGCAGCTTTGGGGACCATCTGAAGAGGGCTCACTATCTGAGATGTCAGCCCTGCCCAGATGCCACAGCCTCCAGCCTTCCTCCCCCATGCCCAGGGATATTCACACAGCCTTAGCCAGAAGCCTATGTGGCCTTTGAAAGACTGAATTTGCCATCCATTATGCTTTCCTATGCATGCCCAGCTACACTGCACTTGTTTTTGTTGTGGTAAATATATATATATATATATATACCATAAACTTTACCACCTTAACCATTTTGAAGTATATAGCTCAGTAGTGTTAAATATGTTTACGTTGTTGAGAAAGAGATGTCCAGAACTTTTTCATCTTTCAGAACTGAAACTACACCCATTAAGCAACACTCTTTTTCCCCCTTCTCGTGTAACCACAGTTCTATTTTGTTTTTCTATGAATTTCATTACCTTAGATACCTCATGTAAGTGGAATCCTATGGTATTTGTCTTTTGTGACTGGCTTAATTTACTTAGGCTTATTTCCTAGAGGTTCTTCTATGTTATAATATGTAACATGATTTCCTTCATTTTTAAGGCTGAATAATAGTCCATTGATATGGATATAACACATTTTGCGACATACATATATCTATAATCACATTCTGTTTATCCACTCATCTGTCAATAGTCACTTGGATTGCTTCAACCTCTTGGCTGTTGTAAATAGAGTTGATATGAATAAGAGTATGCAAATATCTTTTTGATACCTTACTTTTGATTTTTTCAGATATGTAGAATGGCTGAATCCTATGGTAGTTCTATTTTTGATTTTGTGAGGAACTTTCATACTGTTTTCCACAATGATTATACCATTTTACAATCCCACCAACAGTACACAATGATTCCAGCTTCTCCACATCCTTGCCAACCACTGTTATTTTCTGTTCTGTTTTATAGTAGTGTAATATATAACAAGCATGAGGTACCCTTCACTTGTGAATGGGTCATGCATGCACAAACAGGCCCAGATTTTTTGTATATGAAAGGATTAGGGGTGCTTCCTCACTGAAACAATGCTACATTTGCATCATACTTTATATGAGATTGAGAAAATGTTAATTGTCCACAACCAATATCAAGGGAATGGTGGTCTGGTAGACTTATATAGGGTAAGGTTTGGGTGGAGTGAAAGCCCTCCCAAGCCATCTATTGCTGCTATCACTGGCGAAGGATGATTCCTAGGCAGGTCTCACTGGCTTCTTGTTTTCTATCATGTGTCCTTGCAATAAAATGCTATATTCCAAAACATTTACGAGTTGAATCTCTTTTTCCACTGTATTATTTGGTGACCCAAATAAATCACTTCAACCTCTTTTATCATTTAACCACACACAATAAGCGTCGTGCCACGCTTGAAGCATTGTACTTCTACTCCTTTAGGGCAGTAGGTACATGCTGATGTCCTTTCAACTGCCATTCACCGTAAGATTTCAACCACCAGGTGGCACCTAAGTGTTTAATTTATTAAAATCAGTTGTATCTGCCCTGTCAATTAGCCAAGTTTTAAATGAATTTGCCAATAAATTATTTATGATTATAGCATTACAGCTACTGTATTAGTTTCCTATCATTGCTGCTACAAATTACTATGGAATTTATTGGTTTAAAACATCACAATGTATTATCTTACAGTTCTGTAGGTCAGAAGTCCAAAATAGGTCTCACTTGGCTAAAACCAGTGTGTCAGCAGGGCTGTCTTACTTCTGGATGCTCCAGGGAAGAACCCATTTCCTTGCCTTTTCTAGCTTCTAGGAGACACCTGTATTCCTTGGCTCATGGCCCCTTCCTCCATTCTCAAAGCCAGCAGCAAAGCATCTCATGTCTCCCTCACCTCCATCTTCCACTTGTAGCAATCCTTGTGATTATATTGGGCCCACCTGAATAATCCAGGATAATCTCCCCAGATTAAGTTGAGCTAAGTAGCAAACTTAATTCCATTTGTAGCCCTAATTCCCCCTTGCCAGGTAACCTAACATAACCACAGGTTTCAGGACATGTATGTATTTGGGGACCATTACTTTGCCTACTACAGCTACCATATGTTCTGGAACTTTTAATATGTCCTGATGTTTAATATTTTGCCTAGACATGCTCGAGTCAAACAGCATCCTCAACATTTTTTTCTGGACTATTCAAAGGATGGATGCATGGATGGATGAATAGATGGATGAATTGATATTCAGAAAAATGTGAGGTATTAATCAATGTATTTCACACATATTAATACTTTTAAACTTTGTGACCTTCTCCCTCATCCCACTTCGGCTAGCAGACATGAAATGGACACCAGTTTCAGCTGGAATCATTGCTATGGAATCAAATATCAAACTTCCAGATTTTTAGTCTTGAAAAATTTTAGTGTGTGAACAAGACAGAAATATTGAAAACAGTATTTGGAAAAAATTTTTTTCCTGCTGCAAAATGGGTTTTTCCATCCCCAGAATAGGTTAGGATTCTCCTGGCTGTCAGGGGGAGAAGAGATGGAGAAGCAGGAGGATCATCTGCTACAGGTGAAGGTATCTAAGACCCGTCCTGTGCCCTGAGGTCAGATCCCTCAGGTTGGCAGAGAGTGTAGGCAGAAAGCAGATAGTAAATTTGGGGGTCCAAGGAAAGAGAATTTGTCCACACTCCTACCTGGAATCTTGGAGGGTGGCTGACTCACCAACTTTCAACACACTATAATGCCAGGGAGTATAGAGTGGGCAAGGCTATGGGAGTTGTCAGGAGCAGAGGGGGATAAGCAACTTCACCATGATTCCCAAGACTTCAGAGAGGCCTGGGAAAACAGCTGTATCCCCCACCCCCACTTCTGAGAAAAGGACATGGAAGTCAGGAGAAAGGGAATGGGGGAAAGGAAGTGGGGCAAGCCATTGGGCCAAGGGCCGGATATATTCACAGAAATCTCAGCATATTCTGGCACAGAGGGATGACTGTGCCCAAGGATAAGATGGTACAGAGCCAGGGCAGATGCCAACATAGGAAAGAGCATGCCCACAGACTCAAGCCCTCCTTTCCACTGATGCTTGGGGCTTATAGAAGCCCCTAGAACTTAAATGGACTCTCAGGAAGATAGGAGTGGGGATAGAGCGAGGAGGATAAATCCTGAGCTGATTGAAATTGACCTAGAGAGAATAAGTTTACTTTGAATGGGTTTGATTAATATGTATACCATGCAAAAATAGTAATAATATTCTTGCTGAAGATGAAGCAAAGCTTAAAATGAAGATTAAGTTGAGATTTTTTTTTAAAAGAACTATTTCTCATACACTTGAGGACATGGCTTGAAACTATATGTCTACTAGATGCAGATATACAATAGACAGATAGAAAAATAGAACCAGCAAGCCATATATCTCAATTTTTTGCTCAGAACTGTGCAATCATATTGGCATGGTAGGTGAAAAATGATATACTGATCAATGATAAAATGAGAACGTATTTTGTGCTTGTTAGACAAACCTTAGTTTTAATCCTCAGTCACTAACTAGTCCCGATTTTCTATCTATAATTTTTACCCTCTTCCTTATAGAAAGGAGCACTGATGTTCATGTGCCTTTTTCCCATGTTCCTATTGGACAGTAAATACCAGTCATGAAGTCAAGAAGTTATTTTGGGGAGTATGTGTCTGATGCCATAAGTCTAAAAACCTAAAGTATATAACCTTATACTGTGTAAGGGTCTTTATCTTATTTTTTTTTAATAGACATACAGAATTTATTGATGGTAAGGAAATTTGTACCTTGAAATACAGTGTTAAGATTTATAACCAGAAGCAAACAAGATAAAAGTGAATAAGGCTATGTTGCCTTACATTAACATATCTCCATAATTGTTCCACTAATAAAATATAAAAAAGAAAACTTAAGAGGTGAATGTCAGGATTATCATTTGGGGTGGAGTATCAGCATTTGATGCTCAGCCAAAGATAAGCTCAAGTAGAGTATTTATTAAGATTAATGATAGCTTGTCTCTCTGAATTGTGAGCCTCTCCAACATAGGAGTAAACACTGGCCTCTTCGGCATAGGAATAAAGCAAGCATTGGATTTACCCAAAGTTAACCATGACTTGATCTTCTAGTCCCTACTGGGACCTCATAAGCCTCACAGCAGTGTGGCAAGGACACTAGAGAGGTTTTCAAGGCATTATGGCAGCATTAGCTGCAAAACAGGACGACATGTCTTGGGAAAGCTTTTTAACAAACTCAGTCTCTCTAGCTTCTGAGGTCTTGTCTGTGCATAAAGACATAAATACAAGGGAGTATGATAAGTCTTCTGTGAGGTATGGAGAATAGAATGAAACCCTTACTCATAAATGAGTCACACAGAAAAGCTCTCCTACAGCTACACAGATCCAACTCTTAAAGTAACTCTGGGTGCCACCCACTAACTCTGGTTGACATCAGAGTGTAGATTAGATAAGGGTCACTGCTGAACAAGTCTCATTTTTAATATAGTAAAGACAACATAATTTGTGAAATCAGTCAGAGAAAAGTGTATCCTATGACATCCTAATTACCCGTCGTTTATTCAGAAAATAAAATGATGTCAAAATAGCAGAGCAAGAAAGAAGAAATAAAAGATGTAAGTGTTATAAAATAGGGGAACTGTCTTTATTTGCATAACACCAGATTGTATGCATGCATAGGAAAAATCTAGAGATAAGCTATTAGAATATATAAGTAAATTTAGCAAAGTTGCCGGATGTAAGATCAATATACAAAGATCATTTTATTCTACATAACAGAAAAACAATTAGAAATTAACAATTTTAAATACCAAAAGTATCAAAAAGGACCAAATACCTAAAAATGAAAAAGACGCAAGACATGCAGAAAACTACAAACATGTAGAGAATCTGAAGATCTATTGACCAGAAGATTAAGATGGAAGGATAAACTATGTCAATGAATTAGAAGACAAAATCTCACAAAGATACTAATCTCTATAAATATAATGGGATTTCAATCAAAATTCAGCAGATTGTTTTTGTATATATTGACAAACTGTACTTAGACCCCTTGTAGAACAAGGTGAGGCTTAATATTAATAGTACAGCAACGTTTGGCTGACTTGGGTTTTAAACCTAACTCTGTCTCTTGTCTGTGACCCAGACCAACCTACTTCACCTATATGAGCCTCACTTTCTACTCCTGCTAACATGGAGATAAAAATGTCTCCCACATAGGGCCCCTGTGAGGATAAACTGATCTGATTTAGTCTATATATTTTGCAGCTGTCTACTACGAGTATTTGCTGTTTCGTCATCTCTCTCCTTCAGTAGACTGTTAAGTGTCTTAAAGAGAAGACAGGGACTGGGTTTTGTTTACAATTGAAAGCCTAGTGTAGATGCTTGATAAATTTTAAATCAATAAGTGTATTTTGACATATTACAATAGGAAATAGATGATATTTCAAGCAAATATTGTACAAGAAGGAGTTTCTGTATGCGTCCGCGCATGTGTGTGTGTGTACTCCACACACCATGGAGTACTACTCACGCATAAAAAGGAATGAAATAATATCATTTGCATCAACTTGGCTGGAATAGGAGGCCGTTATTCTAGGTGAAGTAACCCAGGAACAACAACAACAACAACAAACAAATACTGCATGTTCTCACATACATGTGGGAGCTAAGCCATGGGAGCGAATGGTTATACAGAGTCACTTAATGGAC
>CAUYRT010050148.1:0-23421 GCA_963574885.1 Lepilemur ruficaudatus
CGTGTCCTTCTCTCAGGTACTAGCACTGTTAGCTCCTTCATTTCCTTCTTTATTCAAAGTTTCCTTCTCAAGGACACTCTTCCTACTAGTGCAACCATCTCCTCAACACTTACCCATCCCCCTCCCCTGCATTATTTTTTGCTCCCTAGCACTAACCTATCAATATCTAACATACTATGTCTTTTATTTATTTTTTTTTTTTTGAGACAGAATCTCACTCTATTGCCCGGGCTACAGTGCCGTGGCGTCAGCTTAGCTCACAGCAACCTCAAACTCCTGGGCTGAAGGGATCCTTCTGTCTAAGCCTCCCAAGTAGCTGGGACTACAGGCATGTGCCACCATGCCCGGCTAATTTTTTCTATATATATTTAGTTTGCCAATTAATTTCTTTCTATTATTAGTAGAGACGGGGGTCTCGCTCTTGCTCAGGTTGGTCTTGAACTCCTGACCTTGAGCAATCCGCCTGCCTTGGCCTCCCAGAGTGCTAGGATTACAGGCGTGAGCCACCACGCCCGGCCGCAAAACTTTTTTTCACATTATTTTCTTTAATTCATCTAGAATTCAGTTTTGTACCTAGGATGAAGATAGAATCTATGTTTACTTTTTTCCCAAATGAATGGTCAGTTGTTCTAGTGGAATGCTTTGTGAAGTATTCCACGTGGTATCTATGCAAACTCATTTTAGGGTAGAAGATAAAGATTTTTGAGTCATTCTCAAAGAGATGAAAGTTGAAGATGTGAAGAAGGAAGAGAGTAGACACAGGGAGGGACAAAGCGTGGTATACTGAACCTTAGGACATATTAACATTTAGAGGAAGAGAGCAAGAAAAGGAGTTATCCAAGAGGTAGGTAGAAGAACCCAGAATGGTGCCATGGGACTATGCATTAGGGAAGCTCAAGATGAGGTAGGGCAGCAGTAACCAGTGATGAAGCAAGATTCTGGGTTGAAATGGGTGAAACAGAACATTTGACACGTTAGTTATACAGTTAATTGAGTTCTGTGGCACCACTGTGATATAACTGGCTTTTGGATTATTTTAGATTATCTATGATTTATTCCATTGTTTCCATCCATGGATGTGGATAACTGGAGACCTGGTCTCTCTCTGGGTAGTAAAGTGAAATTTTCTAAGCAACACATTTTAACATGTAATTTTATTAAATTTTTATTTGCATGGTACATTGGAAAAATATTTTCGATGAAAACCAAGTCATCATATAGTGATATAATGTATGTAAAAGAGCTTTCAGACGAAACAAACTATAACCCTAAAAGATGTAATTTGTATATGTAAACGTGTGGTGGCTATTCCTCATCCACTTGGTTAAAATGCGGTGCACACTTGGCCAGCCCTCTTGGCATCAACATGTTTGTCGGCATCACAATAATACTATGCAAGACATTTTAAGCTTGTCAATTCTGTGTTTTCGTAAACTAGTCATTTCTAACGCTTATTCATGACTCACTTTTTCCTCCCTCCCTCCTGAAAAAGAGGTTGAGGGGGTAGCGAATTCATCCTGATTTAGTTTGGACTTACTGTTTGATCAGCCTGCAGCCGTGCCACAAAGGTGATAATCACTGTATAAATACTAGCAACACAGCAGCGCACTAGCCCTTACCAGCTGTCCTGGAAGGCAGCCAGTCCGCAAACGGCGCCGTGTGTGCTGCTCTGCCCGGCTGCGCGCTGGCGGAGGACGGATGCTCGGGACCCTAGAGCAGCTGCACGATGGCAAGATGTGCAAAGAAACCTCCACGGAGGCATTCAGCGAGAAGCCCATCCGGAAATGTTGACATGACACAGAGGCAACTGCCGCTGGTGATGAATGAGGGGTACTGTCATGGTCTGACACGGTGCACGGCAGTGCGACAGAGGTGGCTCATTTTGATTCAAGGTATCGAGCAGCATGCGAGGCTAGGAAAATCAGCAACAGTCGCAGGCCCTGCATTGGTACCTGCAGTCAGAAAGCCAGGTTTGGAGAAGTTTGCAGATTTTTTTTTCCCTAAATCTATATCCATAAATATGGAAAGTAACATTGCCAGCATCGTTAAAATCATATATGAAGGGAGATGTTGCACACCCATAAATCATACTAATACCTACTAGTTAATGGTTACACACTGGATGCTGTCCTTAAATGTCTTCCAGTCAATCTCTATCCCCTAATCCTGATTTATTTTCTTCATAGCCTCATCTTTGCCAGATATTTTATTACACATATTTATTTTGTTACAGGTTGTTTCCTTCCTATCCCCTACCAAATGGAGGTTACAGGGGGTTAGGGTCTTGAATAGTCTTGTTTCCTGCTGTGTCCCCAGCATCAGGAATAGTGCCTGAACATAGGAAGCCCTCAATATGTGTTTATTGGAAAAGATTTAAAAGTTTAGTTTAGTATATTTCTAGTGATATCCCAAAATATTAGATGCTCAAAACATCAATTTAGAGTTAAAAATGTGCTCACTTAATGAACAGTAATTTTCTTCAAAGAGATTCCTAAATAGTTGATATTTATAGTATTCAAAATATTTAATGCCACATTGTATATAGCCATATTTCTGATGGATTTATTAGTTAGCATTAAAAATTTAGTCAATTAATTGTTTTGTGTGTGTGCTGCCAAATAACAGGTTTTAACTAGATTTTCCTCCTCCCCTGCCCATTCCTCCCATCTTGCCCTGGAGAGGATGTTGTCACAGCCCAAAAGCTTGCCTCCAAGTCACTGTTAATATATTGATAACAGGAATGGACTTACCTACTTCTTTTCATAGATTGGGTGTGTTTATGTGCAAAAGATGAGTGAGAAAAATATGTTTTTCTAGGTAGAGAAAATAAAATATTTATAATTACATAAGGTGGAAGTAGTTTGGGCTTGGCTGGGAGGTGTTCAAGCAGAGATGGGCTAAACTCTGTCAGGGAGAGTGAGGGTGGCAGCTGCTCCTAAGCCTGCCTGGGAATCGGCATCATCCGGGGAACATTAATAAACAAGCAAACAACCTCCCCCCCCAACACACACAATATAGAGATACATAGAAAGAGATTGATTATGGGATCAGCCCACTCCATTACGGAGGCTGAGAAATCCCACAGGCTGCTGTCTGCAAGCTGAAGGCCCAGGAAAGCCTGTAGTTCCAGTCCAAGCCCCAAAGCCTGAAAACAGGGGGAACAAATGGTGTAAATCCCAGTCTGAGCCCGAAGGTCCAAGAACTAGGAGCATTGTTGTCTCTGGGAAAGAGAAGATTGATGTCCCAGCTGACAAAGAGAGAGCAGATTTGTCCTTCTTTGACCCCTTTTTCTATTTGGGTCCTCAATGGATTGGATGATGTCTACCCACATTGGTGAGGGCAGATCGTCTTTACTCAGTCTAGCAATTCAAATGTAATCTCTTCCAGAAACACCCTCTCAGACACACCTAGTAATAATGTTTCACCAGCTTACTGGACACCTCTTAGCCCAGTAACATTGACATAAAATTAACCATCACATCCCCTATTGTGGAGGTTCTAACTGAGGACATCTGTGGAATAAGCACTGGATTCAATATTGAAAGCAAAATAAAATAATGCACCAGGTGATTGCAATGCACATAAAGTATTAGGAACCACAGAAGGCTGAGAATCAAATTTCAGACAGAAAGTTGGCCTGGATCAGCTTTTCTAAGGTATCACTTGAGAGCACCTGTAACTATTTAGTCAAGATTTTTCCCATGGGGAATTCTATTTCAGATTATTGAGTTGGGACCCAATAAATAACCTCTGTCAGCTTATAATTTTTAAAAATTTTTAACAAGGTTCCAGATGATTCTGATTTTCAGGCACATTTGAGAAACAGTAATCTAAAAAACTCTGAGGTCTCGTTCAGTCCTCAGATTCTATGATTATTCAAAAATTCTCTACCTTATCTGTGTGTAGACCAGCCTTTGAATGGTTTTTTTGAGAGGTAGAGGGAGTCATATAACTAAATTCATAGACGGTAGCTTATAAATTGGGCAATTTATGCCTGGCTTAAAAACCCATGAGCAAATAAAGAGTGCTCATTGCATGCAAACTTCACTGTGGAATGACATGCCCTATGGATCACTGGGCCCAGTAACGTTTCTCATTTGCTTTCGAGCATGCTCTATGGTCCTGCGGTCTGTGGTGTGCAAAGGTTAAACTCAACAGCTAGAAAAATGATGACAGTAACAAAGTTTAAATAACAAAAAAGCCTAGTGCATGAAAACCAATCTTCAAATCCTATAAAACTACCAGTGCCAATTCCTCATTATATTTTTAACTACATCATGATTATACAACTTGAACTACCCTGCAAGTTGAAAAACAAATAGCCAGGACTTAGGGCAGTGTTTCCCAACAACTGTTCTGCTTTGAATTTTCATCTTATTTATTTCTTTTTCTTCTGCGTATTTCAAGTGAATTAAATAGAGGATTTTAATTAAGAAAACAGTGTTCAGAGCCCTATTCGCTTCTCAGATGCTGTACTCCATGGTCTAGTAAGTACTTTAATGAGTTGTAACACTGCAAGATGTTTCCAGTTCCTTTACATCCTGAACTCCATCAGCATATATTTCTGCCAGACTTTCAAAATGGATTCCATTTCCCCAAAATTGATATTTTTAAAAAGAGCTTAGTGAAAGGGTTTGTTCCTATTCTACTTTTTTAAAGTGCCTAATTTAAGGGATAAGCTATTCTTAACTCCAAGTAGGATTGAACTAATTTTTTCCCTAGTTATTTTACATAGATATTCATACTCAGAAGTGTCTTTAGATAACTATTTTATCTTAATTTTAGGTTTCCAGATACTGCAGACAATAATTACAGAAATACAGAGTTTTGGAATTTGAAAGGATGTTCAATATAATTTATTATAACCTTTTCAATGTTCAGGTGTGAGAATGAAATTCTAAAGGACTGAGTGACTTTCTCAAGGCCATTTTGCTTCATGGGAAGCCAATGCTAGCACCTGGGAATTCAGAAGCCAGGCTCTAAGTTGTTCCCAACTCATGTATTGACTTTAAGCACCTTCACCCTAGCAAGACCTGTTGCTTCTGAATTATTCTTTTAAACTATTCAAAAAGATCATTATTGGTTATTTTGATAACAAGGCAATTTTGCTTATGTGCTATGTGCAAATACATTTTTATGTACAGGCATAGTGATAATATCCATCTTAACACTCATATGCATGTAGTAATAAAACAACTCTGCAGACCCAGACTTAGAGATGATTTGCTTCAAGAAATATGTGGCTTTTGTGTTCTCTCTTTTCCATTTCCTCTTCGATTTTTATATCTCGGTTCAAGCGTCGCTTCTTCAGGGAGCCTTCCTTTGAACTCTCTTAGCCCGTTCAGGAACGATTGTTGTATGTTTGCATGGTACTTTTTAACCTTCCATTGAAGCACTTCTAATGACTGATTTTATGTTTATTTGTGTTATTACTTAACGAATGTCTACCTCTGTCCCGCTCTAGACTGACTCTAACCATGTGAGGGCTGGGGCACCTGCTGTTGCTTGCAGTTGCCACCCCCGGCCCCAGTGCCTGGCTCAGCACCGGGAACTGTGCATTCTTAGCCTTTGTAGAATGAATGAAGAAATGAGTGAAATATCCTCTCTCTAAAATTGATGCGTGCTTCACATCATTTTTCTATTTCCTGCCTTCCTTCTAGTATCACATTTATGGAAATTAATTTTGATTTGTAGTTCTTACTCCTTCCCCTCCAATCTGCTGCAAATAGGCTTTATTCTAAGCATTTTCAAGTGATCCCTGTCTAGGGGGTCTCCTTAGTCTTGTGTTCCAGGGCAGGCTGATATGCAGGAATACCAAAGCTTCCTGGTGTCCTGGAACTGAAGAGAAGGTGGGAGGGGACCACTCTTGATAGCAAGCGTGAGAAGCTCCACAACACTCCTAGCAGAACTTTAGCCAGTGACAACAGCTCATCGTTGCTCAGTATGGATCCTCAACATTTATTCCAGTTTGGAGGGGCTGTGCCCAACATTTACAGGTGAGAGTTCTTGAGGTTTTTCTTATTTTTCTTACATACTCACAAAATGAAAATATTTGCCATTTCATCTTGACTTTGGGGAGATGACCATTTCCTCAGAGGGTTGGGGACACTCCACGGGAACTAATGAGATAAGTCACAGTGACCCCTTGAGCAGAGAGATGAGTGAGGAAAGGGAGTGAGGAAGCCAGCATGATAACTAGGTGAATGAGGAAAGGTAGAGGGAAGGGCTGGTGCCACCTAATCAAGGGTTGGCAGAGGATACCACTTTACACATTCTGGTCCCAAAGCAAGGGCCAGAGGAAGGTGAGTAAAGAACATCCTTTGAAAGAGTAGGTGTCCCCTCTTGCTTGGGGGACTGAGAGACCTCTGCCTGCCTGGATGCATATGCACATTTCCTGGAGTATTAGGAAGAAATGTCACTCATACTCTCCAGGTGGTGTCACCTGTGAAATATCATCCTGGGCCCCTGCCCTTAGTGCACATGTGCTTTGGATAAAAGACTAAATTCCTACATTCCAGGAGAAGATTAACGGAGAGGGGTAGCCATGTGTGCAAGTGATTGCAGAGATTTTGCTGAGAAGATGAACCACGGGCTGGGGGCAGGTATGACCCTTCCTCATTTGGGGGCTGTGATAGTTGGGCCTGGATTTCACAGCCCAGACCCACGAGCTGCCCCTGCTATGTGCAGACAGGGTGAAATCTTGAAAGACATTTTGAATGCAAGGTGGCTTCCTGGGCCCTGAGGGCAGCTGTATCAGAAAATAAGTTATACTTTTGGTCTGTATTAGACTTTTGGTCATCTACACACTCTCTGTGAAGCCTTGTGAGAGGTTATAGCCTGATTTGAACTGTGCTATAGAGAAGTAAAGGAAGTTCCCATTTCCTGAGTATAGTGGGGTGGGTAGCCCTACCCCTTCCTCAGGGTGGTGGCAATAGCCACTTCAGTTGAGGCTTTTGGGACGGAGCAGGGTAGTCCCCAAAGCAGGCTCACTGACAGCAGTGCTGACATCATGGGGCTTGACCAGGAAGCAGGAGGACCCACTGCTGAACATACACAAAAGCACTGAGAGATAAGAGGCCACAAATAGGCTCCAGAAACGAGTCATTATATGTGTATTAAATAGGAATATGACAACCTTGTGCTGACCGGCCAGTGAAGAATAGACATTCTATTTATACATGAAAAGACTGGAGCTCAACATATGAATTAATTTATCTGACACACAATGTCAAGAGTGTGTCACACTTTATTCATAATAGTTAATTGAGCACCTATTGTTCAACAACTGTAAGCACAGCACAGCACTGGTCAACACCCACATGTGTACAGCATACAGGCACCCCGCCCGCTCTCTTTTTTAAACACCTTGAAAATCCTCCTCACTCATCCTCTGTCCTTGTCTCTGTTTTCTCAGCCACTTTTACTCCCGAATGGTACCACTCTCTCTTGGAGTTCCTTATATAGCTTTGCAGACTTTTATCAGTCTGTTTCATGGACTCCTTGCCCTCCCCGTCTTCTTGCCTTTCAAATATTGGTGTCCTAGGATTCTGTCCTCTTTCTACCTCTCTTGTCACTGTCTAAGCTCTCTTTGGGTGACCTCAGTCACTCCCATGGTTTCAGCTATGACCAGGATGTCACAAATCCCAGCTTTCTCTCTCCTCTCCATCTTTTTCCTGTTCTGAGGTTTATTGAGATTTTACTATAAAAGACATGTGAAATGTGGTCTTTTCTCTCCAAGATATTTTAACTTAGTTGCTACAGATTCCATATGTCAATGGGAAGCAAATATTGCCCTTAGGTCTGTGTTTAGCTGTTCAAAGTCTTTTGAATTTTGGTTGACTTTAGTATATGATACTAAATATTTTGTATTGTATTTAAATCATAATTATGTTAGATATTTAACGTGCACATTTAATTTTTATTGGTAATAAAAGTCATAATACTGAAGTAAGAATTAAAAGGCACTTCAGAGAACACAGAAATATTAATAATATTTTAATTACTTATATTTAATAGAATTATTCTTTGAAATTACCTTGTCACAAAAATTAAAGCATAAAATGAACTTACAGATATGCAGCTTTTAAAGCACGCTTATACATAGAAAAAAAGTTAGCCATTTACATAGGCACAAACTTTGCTTATATGGAAAACAAATATTTCCTCAGTAGCCATCTATAAGTATAGTTACCAACAGAAAATGAAAAACTGTCCTTTCTTTAGCCTCTAGATACATCTAGAGGATTTTCTTTCTTTTTTAAAAATATAAGAATAAGTTCATGTTCCTCAAAATTTTCTGTCAGTAGTTTAACCCTCTGAAGCTAAACTGTTAGAGAAAAAGTGACTATAGAATTATTCAGATAATTCAGGAAAATCTTATTTCCATACAAAATATTTAGTTTAAACCACCCACGTTTGGGCTTCATTTTTTTCTCAGGGTTCAACCTTAATTGTTTTGTTTTAGGGGCATAGAAGACAATTGAAGGACAAGGCCCAGGATGTAAGTCAACCATTCCCCCTCGGCCTCACCATGGGCCGAAACGTATGAAACATTCAAGTCACAATCGATGGCGTCTTTATAAATTGCAATAAATAAGACAACACTAAGTATTGCACAAATATGCAAAATAGCACCGTTCTGGTTCTCTGTAATTAGCGAGGCAAATCTGTTTTCGCTCCAGGCGTCCCCACGATCACAGCGATGGCCTTGTAAACAGGTAGTGATGTGGACAGAGCCATCTGCGCAGCGCTGCAGACCCGCACCAGAGGTCTACCGAAAGGGACGAGCCCGAGGCAAGGCCACCGAGCACGGGCACATCCATAGCCCCGGCCATGCTGACTGTTTCTGAATCAAGACTTACATCTGTCTGACACATCTGGATGCCTTTTTAAGTCAAACCTACAGGAAAAGGATTTCAGAGATGCTTAGCCGGCTCAGCTGTTCCAAGCACCTGTGAAGTAGGCTGTGATCAAAGACCTCTCAGAGCAGGTGCACCTGCTGCCGAGAAAACGAGGCTCGACGGTAACAGTAAGGGGAATGTGATTGGCTTATTTGCTCGACAGTAACAGTAAATGTGATTGGTTGGTTTGCTCATGGAAGTGTTGTCTTGATTGGCTGACGGGGTATACCAAGGCTAGAAAAGAAAAGACAGAGGAAGAAGAGAGCAGGAAGCAGAAGTCGGAGAAAAGTAATCCTAGGGGAGGTGAAGAACCTCTGTCGAAAGGAGTTCTTAGAAGCCGCAAGAGTGGAAAGAAGAAACATTTCCAAAGCAGAGGAGTGAGGTGGTTGTGAGCTTGGTGTATGAAGCTAGACTGCCTGGTTTCAAATTCCGGCCCTGGAACTCACTGGTTTATGACCTTGAGTAAGTTATTTATCTTATCTTTGCCTCAGTTTCCTCATCTATAAAATGGTAATAATAATAGTCTTTACTTACTAGGGTTGTTGTGGGATTAAATGCTCTGAAGAAATCACCACATTTTTGTAGTATGTAAACTAGAAATTCAGAAGCTACATTTTTTATGTCAGAGAATCTAAATTTAACAATTACAAATAAGGGTTTATAAACAGTGGAGTTTTGTTTCCTGTATCTGCTCATTTTTAAAATTTCTTTAGTTTTTTTTTTTTTTTAAAGAGATGAGGTCTTGCTTTGTTGCCCAGGCTAGTCCCAAACTCCTGGTTTCAAGCGATTCTCCCACCCCAGTCTCCCAAAGTGCTGGGATTACAGGTGTAAGCCATTGTGCCCAGCTGTTTTCTGTATCTGACCTCACCTTCTCCCTTTATTCCCGTTAATGGTAGGGTATGATAAACATCTTGCACCTGCCAACTAAAAGCAACTGCATCTCTTTTAATGTATGACAGCCTTTTTAAGGTGAATATTCACTTAATTCAAAGCTCAAGCTAAAATATAAAGGTTGCTTTCATCCTGTCAAAAGTTTTCTTCCCCCTCTGCTTCCCGAGACAGGAAGCTTGAGTATCCCCTGGGTGGTGAGGCAACAGCTATTTTCTCTGCTGACTATCTCTGGATGGGATATGTAGAGGGTCTTCATACCCTCTACATACTTTGGCATGACCAAGGTTAGTATTTCCAGCTTGCTGACAGAGCCTCGTCATTGTTCTCCTGATGTTGCTGACTTTTCTGCAGCATGGTCAGAGATGTTATTTAATGTCTCAGCAATTTGCCCAGGGCATCTGCCCTAGGTTGCTTTAATCTTCAAAATGGGATACCCCACCCCCATAGCAAGAGTACCAGTTAGCATCCTCAGTGATTTTTTTTCCTCTTCCTCACAGTTGTGGAAACTTCTACATCTACGATCCACCGCTAGGATGGTGGGGGCTCTACAGGCACTTGCCTCAGCTATTTCTACACTTTTGTTAGGAAGCCATGTTGGGAGCTGCACCATGAAGAAACCAGATTTTTTCCGAGAGGCTTATACAGCAGGGAAAGCAAAAATGCCTTCTGCTTTGGGAGCTCCCACAACTCGTGTGTGTGTGTTTCACAACTCGTGTGTGTCCTTCACACAAGGACTTTTTCTGCAGAGAGTAGGTTTTGTCCCAGTTGCAGGGGAGGAGGGCAGGAAGTCCCTTCAAAATTATTTACCCTACATTTCTTTCTCTTCTCTTCCTTTTTCTCAAAGAGAAGCTTAGCCATTGGAGGAATTTTCCTTAGTAATCGTTTCTGTGTTTGAAAATCTGCTACATAGAAATTCTCCAAATTTTATTTCTTGGTATTGGAAGAGAAGTTTTTAGAACTGTGTGTGTGTGTGTGTGTGTGTGTGTGCATGCATGCATGCATGCATGTATGGCTGGGGGCTTGGAAAGGGGTGCTCTTGCTCAAGGAAACTAGGCTTTCAAGGCTATTTTCTCACCATGAATTTAACAAATCTATTTTAACTCTCAAATCTGAACAATTTCTTTTTTCTAGGTGTTATGGGTTCTACAGCAAAAGCAATGAAAATGCTTGATTTACTGCCTGAGAGAGCCATAGGGAATTAAAAATACATGGTTATATTATTTTCAAAATATTGTAGTCAATACATATATATCTAGTTTAAAGTTACTTTCTGAGTAGATTTCCTTTTTGTGATCTTCAACTTTCGTAAAATTTTTCTTTAACTGTTTCAGTCTGATTTCAGCTATGATTTGGACCATAGGGTTAGAACCAGAGCATTAAATGGAGAACAACATTTTCTACCCCAGCCTAGGATGGTGGTAGCCTTGGAATTAAGAAAAGGAGAAGGTGATTCCAGAGAGAACAGAGGTTGGATGTGATGTCCAGCCGCTGTCTTTACATGAGGAAACTTTTTCCAATCCCAGCCATGGGATCAGAAGTAAATCCCACATTCTGGGATTTATTTTGTTAATGAAGCAGGTTATTTGTATCCAGAAAGATTTAATATCTGGCAATATTTTTACTATTTTTCTTATTGCCAGTGTTCTCCCTGTGTGTTACACTGGCTGTGGAATGCAAAATATGCACTATTACACAGAATGGAAGATATTGTTATAGAGAAGATTTCATATGAATGTTGATCTATCATGTAGACATTCTACAGGATTTTAGATTTTATTATATTGTTAAAGATGACATTTCATTGTGGCTTTTGCCTGGCATTCTGTTAAAAATCAAACATTAATGAGAACTTGGAGAAAATTGTAGCCTTTTATGTTTGTAGAAGTGTGTTTTTCTGTTGATGAAAGGAAATTTGGAGATCTTCATGTAAGCTGTCTCCAAAATGCTATATAGCTTGTATCTTTGTGATAGTCTTCCTTACCCATACTCTCTCGTGCCTCATTTCCACTCCTGACCTAGTAGGGGAAGCGGGGAGGTCGTTGTTTTCCCATTTTCCCTTTGACTCAAACAGAGATGGTTTTCCTGAATTCACCATAATAAAATTGTGAAAGAACATTTAGATAAGAATTTTCTATGGCCTAAGGCAGTAACTTGCTTTTAAACTATGGCTTCCTCCTGTTCAGCCTGGCTTCCGAGTTTCCTTGTCTCATTTGCACACTAGTGATTAACCTAAGAAATCTTAAAATAGTCCTCAAATCTAATGAGAAAATGGGAAGAATTCGTTGAAACGGATGGCAGCCAACCAGGACAGCTTCTGAGATATGTACTAGGACACACCCAGTATTTCACTTTAGTTGCACTTTGAAGACTAATAGACAAGAAAGGGGATGAGGAAGGATATCAAGGAGAAGAGAGGTCAACATGGAATGATCAAGAAAGTGAGCCAGTAAGTATAGTTCTCTATTTATAGTATACAAAAGTTGTAAAACTTTCATAATGTCCCTATGTTTATAAATTTTGTTAATCCCTGTTGTCCAACATTTAGATCAATTAAAACAACCATGTAGCTAGAGCCGATAAATGCAAACTCTGGGGCTTCCCTATATTGTTCATATTTGATGTTTCAGAATCTTTCTTCTAGAAGATTCTCATATTTCTGTCCCATTCATATGTATCCTCCTACATTTATCTGGATACTACCTTATTTTTTGTTTCCTATGCTCATCCATTGGACCTGACCAGTAGTACAGCTTCTTTACTTCTGAATGTTGCTTTGCCTTTTCCAGTTTGCCTTTGTCCTTTGGCTGTAGCGACTTCTGTCTGTGTAGTACCCAAGGCAAGATGATGGTCATTGGTATGGATGCTATAGCTAGACTTCCTAGTTTATTTACCAGCTTTGATTTGTTAGTGGGTAAACTCAAATACCCTTTAAATATCTCCAAGTGAATTAGAATCCTATCAGGAAAAGGTGGCACATTCAAATTGAGTAATTTGATGAATGTACTGGTTTGCAATGGTGGTCTGAATTCTTCATTCTTCTCCTCTTATCCCCTATGATATGTGACTTTGTAGAGTTTTTCTTGCCATATATCCCCACTCCCTTCTTCTTTTGGTACTGGATTCGACCCTGTGATTTTCTTTGGCCAATGCAATATTAGCAGAAGGAATACAAGAAGAAACCTAAAATGGACTTGTCCATGGGGCTCCCTTTTTTGTGCCTCTTCCAACACCATGTGAGCATGCCAGCATGCCTAGAGTAACCTCCTGGAGGTTGAGAAGCATGGAAAATAGAGCTGAGGTGATCTTAGAGCAGCCGTCAGCTAGCTATCAGACATATGAGTGAGCCTGACTAAAGGTAGACTAGCTGACTGTCCAGCTGGTACCAAGACATTCAAGCAATAAATGCTTAGTTTTAGAAGCTGTATTAGTACTGAAATTGTGTGCATTTTGTTATATAGAATTGTGGCTATAACATGAGAATTTAATTTGGGGATTTTTTACAAAGGTATGTGGATAGAGTTTAGGTAAGCCTGAGTGTAGGAGGAGTAATGGCAGTATACACTTACCATGCCTATGTCTGCAGGGGCAAGGGGAAAAAGTGGTTACTGGAACTTAGAGAAATGTGTATGGAAACCAGAGCTGTAAACTTCAGTTAAGGGAGGCAGCCAGCCTGTGGTTACATTGCAGGGAGGGAGTTGGGGGAATAAATACCCTAATCTCATCCTCCCCACTGGATCAATTGTTAGAGGAACTTGGGCCAAGAGTTCATGAGAGTCCTTTCTGGGCAATGGTGGTATTTCAGTAATTAGAGCAGATTATAATCAAGCTCTAATATGTCTCAGAAGGTCTGAATGTTTTCCTTTCCTTAGTGCACAGTCAACTTGGTAAAATGGCCACAGGTACCTCTGGGAAGGACTGGGTACACTCCGGCTGTGTCACATGGTCCTTCCTCAAGGGTCCCAGCTTCTCTCTCAGTCGAGGAAGGGCCTCTGAATTTGTGCATTGGATTAAGTCTGGTTGCGTAAGGGACCATAAATCCCTACTATGGTGACTTAAGTTTCTGATGGCCAGATCTGGAATATTCCTGCCAATACACGTACAGAAATACTTTAATTTTTGGCCCATCTGCTTCATATCTAGGGCTCCCATGAACAATTCACCATCCCCACAAATCTCTCTGGGCCCAATCTGGCTTCATTTTTTCCAGAGGCTTCTTGTTTAATTGCATGCACCTTATTGCTGATGATTAGTGCCAACACCCAGCTTCTCCCCGCTGGGATCCCATTATTTTCACTGACATCAGGAAAGCAAATTTTCATGCAGTATCATTATCTCTGACTTGCATAGGTAGGACAGCCAACAGAGAGTTTTTCAACCTCTTGGTGCCATTCTCATCAATGCCTTGGTGAAGGAAGCATTCTCTGGGCGGCCCATGGGCTATGGTTAGGAGTGGTGAGCAAATTACTTATAATAGACTCAATCCTAACCTTCCATTTACCATTAAGACTTCTTCCTCTCTAATAACTCTTGAGTGTTCCAGCATTTTGACTGCAATGATGTACATCAAGGATCACCAAACTTTTTCAGTAAAGGGGTAAACAGTAAATATCTTAGGCTATGAGAATTAAATGGTCTCTGTCTCAACTGCTCAGCTCTGCCACTATAGCTCAAAAGCAATCTCAGATAATATGGAAATAAATGAATTTAGTTGTGTTCCTAAAAAACTTAAAACTTTATTTAGAAAAGTTGATGGTGAAGTGGATTTGGCTCATGGGCCATAGTTGGCTGATGCCTGACCCCTGACATAGATAACTTTTGGATTTAGCTTCAGTTAGCCAACCTTAGCAGACTGTCAACACCACTGTCATGTTTATGATCTAATACATTATTTCTGAATTTCTTGTTGATTAATTGAGCTGGGTCAAGCCCCATGCTTCATTCTTCTTGATCTAATATTCTTAGAATATACTTCTATTCATGCTTCCCCATCCTGCCAGCATATGTTCTATCTCCTTTGATTGTAGATTATCTCCTTCGGAGTTGGCCTTGTAGTATCCTGTCTGAACCACATAGGGCTCTGACTCTTGTTAGAGTCAATGAGGAGTGGCTGGGGTAGATCCTGAGAATAGGCATTATTTTGTGAGGAGGCAACTTTTCCTGCTCAGTCATTTAAAGCCTTTTATTCAAGATTAAGCTAGTTTCCTCAGAGAGTGGGTGGAAGGATGCTCTTGAGAGAACTCCTGAACTCTGCAAAGTATGTTCAGAGGGTTGTGAATTCAGAATGCTCAGCTACATCTATATCTGTCTCAAATGTCTGTATCTCAAAGTCCCATCCGTTCCCCTTACGTGAGGGCCTTCCTTTTGAAAGTGTTGATTATTTAATTGCCGACATGGTTCTGCAAACCTTAAGATCAGGTTTACAGTTGGGTAATTTCAAGAGCATTTAAAAAGGGATTGTTTAAGGATTGGGCAGAGTATAGAGACAACACTAAAGATAGTGCACCAATCCAAGGCTAATTCCAGAGGGGAGTTTTTCCCATCCTAGGCCTAAAGTGCTCAGAAGAAGGTGCAGAGAAAGCTGTATAGCATGGCCACCTGTCAGGTGCTATGCCCTTTTGTTGAGGAGGCATCTAGTGCACAGCAAACCAGCAGGAGGGGCTTCAGGGGGATAAATACCACAATCCCTTTCTCCTTTCCTTTCACCTCTTTATAGTGTTCTCCATTAACTGAAATCAACATGGAGCCAGACAGGGATCATTGATGGAGTCCATCATGTCAACCACCCAGTGCAAATAGCAGGAAGGAGAGGATGGATAATGGATTTGGAAGAACAAATGGGAGACTTTACTTACTTTATCTAGCACACTAAAGCTCAGTTTCCTGGGGCCCTATAATGAGAAAAATTGTGTCTACCTCATAGATTTGTTGTGAGAATAAATTTGTAATAACATGTAGAATACTTAGAGCAGTACTTAGCATAATAGAAACCTTTATCCCTCTTCATTTGTCCTTGGGCCCTGTATCTTGCTCTAGTATAAGAGTATGAGCTCAAGCTCCCATTTTGTCTCATGAGGTTCCCTTTTGTATTGCCCAATAATAATTTACAGACTCCCATTTCTCCAGTAAAAGAGCCTTTTGTATTAAAGAAGGGGAAGAGCTGAGGACACTTTGTCAGTGGGGACAGTAACTCCACAAAATATGATGGCACTGAAGGAAAGAAGAATGTAAGGAGGGAAAGGGAATATGAAAAGCTGACCTGGCCTAGATCTCATATATATTTATTATGGGCTTTTGAGGAATGGAGAGAAGAACTTGACCAACAGGGAAATTGGAGATGGTGATTGGATGTAATCAGGCACAGGAAGAGATTGCTCTAAAGACATGTATTCCAGAATTGCAGAATCAAGTGCAAATTAATCAAAAGGAGAACAGATGATTTTATATAATTTCAGACATTCAGGAAAGTTATAAGAATTGTACAAGAAACAACAGTATACCCTTAACCTTGACCCAGATTTGCCAGTTGTTGACCTTTAGCTCCATCTGTTCTGCCATTCATTCTCTTTCTCCTCCTCTCTCCCCATCCCTTATACATATATATGTATTTGTGTGTGTAAATTTTTTTCTGAAACATTTGAGAGTATGTTGAGGCATTTTACCCCTTTATCCCTAAATAATTCAGCATGTATTTCTTAAGAAAAAGAACATGATGTTTATTATCAAAATTAGGAAATTAATATTGACACTATATTACTATCTAATCTACTGCCTATTCAAATTTCATCAATTTTCCCGTCAATGTCCTTGGTAGCTTTTTTTCCCTTGGCCTAGGATCTAATCTAGGAGCATGATAGTTTTTGTCTCCTTAGTTTCACTCCACCTATAATAGTTCCTCAGCCTGCCTTTGTTTTTCGTGACTGACAATTTTGTTATTATTTGGTAGGATGACATTTAATTTGGGGTTACCTGATTTTTCCTTATTTTAGATATTATTTGTATTTAGACAGGAAAACAACCAATGACATGCTATCTACATCTTAGGGCATTGTACCCAGAGGCACATGATGTCAGTTTGTTCTAATATTGGTTTTGGTGGTATTAGTTTTTTCCAATGTAAATTTACTATTTTTTTGTAATTAATAAGTAATTGTTAGGAAAACATTATGTGAATACATAAAAATATTGTTCCTCAGCAAGCTTTCACTCCCTAGTTTCAGCATCCACTGATGATTTTTATCCTCCACCTTTCTTTCTTTCTTAATTGTCGTTATGCCATAAGGAAGGGATTTTTCTTTTCTCCATTTATTTAATTATTAATTTACTTGTATTAGAATGAGCTCATAGGTTATTATTTTATTCAGTGGGTTATTGTCCATTACCATCATTAGTTTGCTGCTCAAACTGTCCCAGATTTGGCTGGTATGACTCCCGTTAAGCTGGCTCCTTTGACCTTGTGACATGGCCCCATGATTCTTTCAACATTTCCTAACTTTCTGGAACAAGAAGATGTTCCAGTCTTGTCCTGTATTTTCTCTGAAGCAGTGCTGAAATCAGCCATTTCTGCAAAGGATCTCTGGCTTATTTTAGTGAAGAATGGTGTTTAGGAAGCAAGAAGTTGGCATAAGATTGCTCATTGCTACTATGAGTCACTGTTTTTAGGCCGTCTCAGTAGAAAGCAGTAGGAAATATATGTATTTCCTATACATATATTGCATAAATGTATCCTATATGTGCATAAATGTGTGTAGGGTCCTTAGCATCTTAGACGCAGTTAAAGCAGTTATAGCAAATAATTTTCTATTCTGAGGGTAAACCTTGAGATGGTGGTCCCGGGTACCTGAGTAACTCTTAGAAGTGTTAGCTCCTACAGTTCGTAGGGGATCTTCTATTAACCATACAGACACACAAAGTTGATATGACTTGGTTTTAAATAACCAACAAATATGACTTAGGAAACTACTATGTTCTCTCTTCCAAGATTCAGTATTAATAAAAAAAAAATCACCTAGTGATCTTAAGATGGACAGAGAAGTACTGCAGAGAACACATGCCCGTGGTTGAGGTTCCAGAATACAGTTGATGTCACCAGAGTAAATAATTTCTATCATATATTTAAAGAAAACTCTCAAGCCTAATATGAGATATAAAGGTTTACCTGAAAAGAATTTTATTTCTGCTGCACTTTAAAATTAAAAGATTTTTTTTCTGCTTTTAGTTTTAATTCTTGAATTTTTCCTGTTGTATAATATTTTGTTGTCTGATTATATAACTTTATAAAAAATCCATTCTTTCAATGAACATTGAGTTGTTTCTGGGTTTTTTCCTGTTGTGAACAATATCACTATGAATATTTGTCTACGTATTTCAGGGAGTTTCTCTATGAACTATATATACCTTACAAATACTTTAATGCCAAATTGTTTTCTAAGAACCATGTTTCAATTTCTATCTTTCCTAGAAGTATATGTGTAAGAATTCTCATTGCTAGTCTCTCCAATATGTACTGTTATCAGACTTATTTCTTTCTTTTTTTGAGACAGGGTCTCACTCTGTCACCTGGGCTAGAGTGCAGTGGCATCATCATAGCTCACTGCAACCTCAAACTCCTGGGCTCAAGCGATCCTCCTGCCTCAGCCTACCTAGTAGCTTGGACTACAGGCACATGCCACCACACCTGGCTAATTTTTGAATTTTTTGTACAGATGGAGTCTCGCTCTTTCTTAGGATGGTCTTGAACTCCTGGCCTCAAGCAATCCTCCCGCCTTGGCCTCCCAAAATGCTAGGATTACAGGCGTGTGCCACCACACCCAGCCAAAATTTTTAATAATTTTAAAAAATTATTTTTTTAATTAAGTTTTTGCTAAATCTGGAAGTTATGATATATTATTTCTTAGTGGCTTTAATTTATATTTCTTCCAGAGAGGTTTATTCTGCCTGGAGTCTTTGGGAAGCCCCTGTTGGCAGCCACCAGAGCCCCTTTGTGGAGTCAAGCAGGACTCTGGCTCAGCTCTTCCACTTTGAGGATGCCTAAAACTAGATTCCTGACCCAGAGCTATTACAGATTTGCACTGGCTTCAGAATAACATTGGCTCTGTGTTTGCTCGTTGCTGACATTTCTAACCTTATTTCACTTTTTTCCCGAATAGATTTCCCTTTCTTTCTTGTACTCAGCAATAAATTACAGTATTTTATCTGGCATCTAGTTATACTGTGGTAAAAGAGAGCTCACAGAATCTAATCTATTTTATTTCCAGAAGCTGAAGTCAATGATGTACATTTTTTGTTAGCAATATACATGAAAATCACAAGCACTCCTTTCTCCTGGTCCAAACTTTCATAATCTGTTTTGAATTTCATTCCCTTCCAACTCAGAGCTGCATCTACTCATATTGAATGCTAGGAGAGTGGAGTAAACATTGTTGAGATAGACGAAGGAGATTTTGCTTGTTATTTCAGCCGTTGCTATTTGCTCAGAAGCTTCTGGCATCTTGTGGCCTCTGGACTTGAGGATTGAAAGATTCAGGCTTTACTAGTTATCGTTAGATTACTCCCTCTTCAAGGTCAGCAGGAAAATGTCCTGAATCACATGGTTCCGAACGGGTAGGAGGTAGAGATAATTGGAGCGGGGGGAGTGAGCTCTGTTGAAGGTATAAGAACATTCAGGCTGTGTATTTCCTGGTGTACAGTAGGGGACGCTAGAATATTTTTCCATTTCTAATGAAGCCACCTTCACAAGGGAAGCCCAAATTGACCCCTTTGGCCTCACATCCCACCCTGCTCCAAAGCACTCAGTGCTTTTAACCACACTGAATTCTTTCTCTGCACCTAGTACAGAAGACATTTCCCACCTTCTGTTCTGCTCCTGCTTGTGCCCTTTGTGTGGACTGCTCCCTCACTCTTCTCTTTTTGGTAAATGCCAAATCTTTCTTCCCGGTCCAACTTAGACTTGTGTGTTTTTTTGTTTTTTTTTTTTTAAATCTTTTTCTTGCTTCCATGGCACTTTTAGTACATTGAATTATGTCTCCCTAGCTTGAAAGTACATCATAAAGCCTGGGAATGTGCTTTCTCAGTGCCCAACACAGCACTGAGTACAAAACAATCATTTGACAGATGTTAAATGAATGAGTAAAAAAAGCAAATGAACAAATAAATGGGCAGGTTCTTTCAGTTTGTGGAGGGGATTTTGAGGTCAGGTTGAAGCCTTCTGGAAGGATCAGAAGAATGATCCTCAAAACTTCCTTAATGAAACCTTTGAAGTGAGGAGGATAAGCTTCTCTGGTTCTTCAATAGCCACAAGTCCAGCTGGACAGTGTCATTGTTTCTCAATCCAGAAAGTAAAGTGATGGGAGCCAAGTGTGTGACTGCGCTGATGCAGTGTGAGGATGTACATCCAGCAGGCTCTCCGGGTTCTGCCAGGGTGCGCTCCCGGGAAACATGAGCAAGCACTGAAGAGAGAGGGGTCATGTTGAGGAGGGACCTCCAGGAGATGAAGTCCCCTACTGGCAGGTGACAAGAGTGACCTACAGTCCCTCTCACCTGCTTCTGGTTAGATCTTGTCCTTCACATTCAAACATTTTTCTGTGAGTTAACTCCTACTCAGATTCAAAGACAAAGAATATTTAAGAACATTCCCTCAGAAATTTACCACTTATTTTCCAGAAGCAGATTGATGACCACTTTATGTCTGAGTGTTTGAGCAACATGTTTTGGATATCAGGGTGTCATCAACTTCCCATCAAATTTCCTATGCTCATGCTGGAGCTCTTCCCACCCCCCTTTCAGAAACTCTTTGAGTGATGCCATCTTCACCATGGAGGGTGGAAGTGAGGCTGGGAATGAGTCCTGGGAGTTGGTCCAGCTTCTCCTTCCTCTCACTGCTAGGCTCCTTCTGACTCTGCCAGGAATGAGGAGGAATGTAGGGAGCAGAGAAGATGATTAAAAAATTAGAACTCACATTGGCATCAGGCACTGGAGAGCTGCGTTGTGTTTGTCTGTGTGTGTACCGCCTGCATGGCTCTGCTGGGTAAGCCTTTGGTATGAAAGTTGACAACTAAATTCTTAATCAAAGAATTTTTCTTGCTAGTTTGGCATGTTCTTAGCTGTCATCTTAAATGTTGCCATGATATTCTTCATTTCTTTAAGACAAAAGGTTTCCCTCCATGAACCAAACAGGGAAAATTCTTTTCATTCTTGCGTCCCTATGGCCAAAAATTAAGCTGAAATTCAGTCATTTATGAAGCACTAATATTGAAATGGATTCATCCCCGTTAGAAGATGATATTCTGATCATCAACTTTATCAACAAATATTTATAGATCATTATCCCTCCCTCCCTCTCCCCCTTTCTCCCTCTCCTCCTTCGTGTCTTCCTCTTTCTCTCTCTCTCCATCTTTTCTCCTCCTCCCCTCTCCTCCTCCCCTCTCCTCCCCCCCTCCTCCCCCCTCTCCTCCCCCCCTCTCTTCCCCTCTCCTCCCCTCCCCTCTCCTCTCCTCTCCTCCCCTCTCCTCTCCTCCCTGCTCTTTATCAAACGTTTAGTGAATGCCAGGTGAATAATGCAAACTTCCAAGTTATCACTGACAACTTAATTGTTTGGTCATTCATCTCTCAAATAAGAATAGTTCTTCACCAATGTTCTGTTGGCTACCCTGAATAAAATCACAGGCTGTAAGCCTCAGTATATGTTGTAGTATTGATCTGCGTTTCTCAAGTGCATCAGAATGACTTGGAATGCTTGTTAAAACACAGATTTTTCAGGCCTCACTACTAGAATTTCTGAATCAGTAGCTATTGGATTAAGTCCAAACATTTTTATTTCTAACAATTCTGAAATGATGCTGATGTTGCTGGTTCTGGGAACACCCTTGGAAAATCACTGGCTTACGACCTTGAGACACATTTAGTCCACCCTCTGTGCTGATGATGTGATGGGTTATTAGTTAGGATGCAGGCCACACTCCTGCAACTAAGGGACCCCAAATACACTAACTCAGTCGAAGGATAAGTTTCTTTCTTTGTAATGTAACCATCTATTGGTGAGTGGTTTGTTGCTGATAGGAAAGTTCCAACTTTCTCAATCTGTGGCTTCCAGTGTTGTGCAGTCATCTCCGTTTCTAGGGAATGAATGATAAGTGGTAAGGAGAAGACACCGGGCAAGCAGCGTTCACTCTAAGGAGTTGACCTGTATGTTACATATATCACTTCAGCTCCTACTTCATCAGCTGAACTGTCTCTAGCCACACCTCGCTTCCAAGAGGCTGGACATGTAGCTGCTATCTGGCTAGTCATGCCAAGCAGAAATGTCCTGGATTTTATTACTAAAAAGAAGAAAAGGGATAACATATAGTGGGTGACAATTTGCTGTTGCTGCCTCAAACTAGATGTTTTAGGTAGATATCTAGTAGGTAATGCCTGTAAGAACAAATGAAAGGTGTGCGATGATGACATGGGGCCCACAAATCTTGTATGCTTGGGGAATTGATTTCTGGGATGAATTTGGAAGTTGGTTCATGAATTCATTTGGTTTAGGATTTTGATGTGAATATTAGATAACCTAGATTCATTTGTTGATCAGAGAGAAATTATATAGTGAGTGCTATTCTTTTATTTTTGAAACTCATTATGATGCTCAAAATGTATTTTTCTTAATATGGTCTCTTGTCCAGTCATTATTTTTGTGAGCTTATCTGACATTTCTACTAGCTTTTTCAATTAAGAGTTTCGCTGATGGAAAAACAAAAAGTCTAGAGGGATTATTGGTATTAGACAACTGTATTTTACTTCAATGTGAGTAACATTTTCC
Source organism: Lepilemur ruficaudatus (assembly GCA_963574885.1). NCBI lineage: Eukaryota > Metazoa > Chordata > Mammalia > Primates > Lepilemuridae > Lepilemur > Lepilemur ruficaudatus. The sequence goes on from CAUYRT010050148.1 coordinate 22,591, forward strand.
ATCTCTGAAAAGAACTTTGTTATGTATTTATTATAGAGGTCTCAAAGCCTCATATTTCTCCTTTAATCAGATAGTGGGGAAATATATTTACTCCCATCATGCAAATCTAAATGCTATTGGTGGTGATTCACAATAATTTGATAAGAATTTGAAATGAAGGCAATATTAAAAATACAGTGTGCGTGATAATAAAAAGGCAATGGTGGTTTTGACATTACCATTTCTGGCTGATGTTAGAATTGGTGCCAAAAAGAGATTATTTTGACACTTGAAATATTATAAGAATGATGAATTGCATCTACTTGACATTATCATTTCTGATGATGCCTATCTCCCTTAATTTTAATTCTGAAGGGTAAGATAAAAGGTTAGTCTTTTTTAGAAGATGAAACCACGTTTTTAATCTTATTTCCTTAGGCTAAGTAGATTGAAGATGTGAGAGTTATGGGGAAAAGTCAGCAATATTTTTAGATTACTTTATCATGGACATAGTGCTACCTTATTTACCTTTCTTTTTTTTTTTTATTTCAGTATATTATGGGGGTACAAATGTTAAGGTTACGTGTATTGCCCTTGTCCCCCCTCCCACCTCGAGTCAGAGCTTCAAGCCTGACCATCCCCCAGACGGTGCGTATTGCACTCATTATGTATGTATATACCCATCCCCTCCTCCCCCCTCCCGTCTGCCCAACACCCAATAAATGTTGTTCCTATCTTATTTACCTTTCATGTGGTATCTTGGGGTACCATTATTTTCATTTCACAGAGGAATGAAGGTGAAGTTCAGAAATATTAAGTACAGTAACTCATTCAAAAGCAAACATTCACTTG
>CAUYRT010050150.1:0-10477 GCA_963574885.1 Lepilemur ruficaudatus
TGCCTGTAGTCCCAGCTACTCGGGAAGCTGAGGCAGAAGGATTGCTTGAGCCCAGGAGTTTGAGGTTGCTGTGAGCTAAGTTGACGCCACGGCACTCAGTCTAGCCCGGGCAACAGAGTGAGACTCTGTCTCAAAAAAAAAGAAAATATAGAAAGATCTAATATCATAATGATTTTGGGTCTCCTATCCAAGAATAGATTATGCCTTTCCATTTATTGAAGTATTTTCAAGTTTTTTTGGTGAATATATATGTTCTATCATATGTATATGTTTCTCAAAAACATTAAAGTTTTTTTTCAAATGGAACTTGCACATATTAAGATACTTTCCCATTTCTTAGATATTTTTATATTTTTGGTTGCTTTTAATAAATAAGATCTCTTCTTCCATTACAACTCCTAACTGGTAGAGCTTTGTCTGTAAGAAGGTACTAATTTTTTTTAAATATTAACTTTATATGTAGTCACTTTTCTGAATTTTCTTATTGGTAATAAATTTCCAGCTGTTTTTCTTTGGAACTAATTTGAAGACAGCTAGTCCACTAGACCCTGTGCCCATGGATGCTTTGTGAATAAATTCTTATTGATGTGAATAATGAACGCTCACATGTGTGTAAATTTTCCCTTCTCTCCCTGCCTCAATACAAGTTTCTGATGTACACATTATTCCCACTTGATGGGAGAAGAAACTAAGGTGAAACCAAAGATTAACTGAGCAACTATTATATGATAAGTGCAGTGAGAGAACCAACATGAAACTTGGGAGATGGGAGGTTAGAAGGTAATACTTGACATTTATTTTATTTATTCTTTCACTCAGTCTGATGTGATTGAGTTCCTATTATGTGCCAGGCACTGAGTTAGGTATAGGAGAGCATTCATAAAAACTAACGTTTGTCGAACACTCACTATACATCAGGCACAGTGTTATGTGCTTAACATCTATTAATTTGTTTAATATCCATTACAATACTAGGAGGTAGATATTATAATTATTACTACTTTATATGAGGAAACTGAGATACAAAGGGGGTAACTTATGCAAAAATGACACAGATGGGAAGTTAAATATTTTAAATAAAGATGTATGTGACAAGGTTCCTTACCCTCCAAGAATCTCACAGTATATACCAAGGAAGAAGACTTTTTTATTTTTTTTGAGACAGAGTCTTGCTCTGTCGCCTCAGGTAAAGTGCAGTGGCATTATCATAGCTCACTACAACCTCGAACTCCTGGGCTCAAGTAATCCTCCTGCCTCAGCCTCCTCAGTAGCTGGGACTACAGGCACATGCCACCACGCCCAGCTAATTTTTTCTATTTTTAGTAGATTCGGGGTCTTGCTCTTGCTCAGGCTGGTCTTGAACTCCTGAGTTCAAGCAATTCTCTGGCCTTGGCCTTCCAGAGTGCTAGGATTACAGACATGAGCCACCATGCCTGGCCAAGATGACTTTGATATGAATAGTAATGAAGGCTGAGTGTCCTTACTCAAAATACCTGGTACTAAAAGTGTTTCGGATTTTGGATTTTTCTGGATTTTGGAATATTCTTGGGGATGGAACCCAAGTCTAAACACAAAATTCATTTATGTTTCATATATACACCTTATACATGTAGCCTGAAGGTAATTTATATAACATTTTTAATAATTTTGTTCATGAAATAAAGTTTGTGTTAAGAACTTAAGTGTGGAATTTTCCACTTGCAACATTATGTTGGCACTCAAAGATTTTTGGATTTTAGAGCATTTCTGATTTTGGATTTTCAGATTAGGGATGGTCAACCTGTAATAGCTAACACATTAAATGCTGATTATTAAATGCTTTACATGGATTATCTCATTTAATCCTTACAATGACTGCTCGAGTTAGGTTCTGTTCTTCAATTGTCCCCCCCTTTTCTCTGGTTTTGCTTCCTGCAGTTTCAGTTACCTGTGGTCAAGCACAGTCTGGAAGTAGCAAACGAAAAATTACACCATTTAGTAGTTTTAAATTGGGAGCCATTCTGAGGTGCGTGATGAAATCTCACACCATCCTGCTCCATCCTGCCCGGGACGTGAATCTTCCCTGTGTCCATCGTCTCCAAGCTTTCTATGCTACCTGCTCCTTCATCACTTACTAACCCTCTTGGTTACCCTCTTGGATATCTTGGTTACCCTCTTGGATCATCTGTCACGGTGTCACAGTGCTTGTGTTCAAGTCACCCTTATTTTACTCAATTGTTCTATTTTACTAGTCGTTAATCTCTTACTGTGCCTAATTTCTAATTTTTAAATTTCTTTTTTTAGAGACAGTGTCTCGCTCTGTCACCTAGGCTGGAGTGCAGTAGCTTGATCATAGCTCAGTGTAACCTTGAGTTCCTGGGCTCAAGCGATCCTCCTTCCTCTTGCCTCAGCCTCCTGAATAGCTAGGACTACAGGTATGTATCACCAAGCCCAGATAATTAAAAAAAAAATATTTTTTATTTAGAGATAGGGGTCTCACTGTGTTGCCCAGGCTGGTCTTGAACTTCTGGCCTCAAACAGTCCTTCCACATTGGCCTCCCAAAGTGCTGGGATTACAGGTGTGAGCTACTGCTAATTTATAAACTAAACTTGATCATAGGTATGTATGTATAGGAAAAAACATAGTATATCTAGGGTTGAGAATTATCCATGCTTTCAGGCATCCACTGCGGGTCTTGGAATGTATCTCCCTTGGATAAGGGGCTGTATCTCCCATGGATAATACATGGACTATTGTATTTCCTGTTATAGTGGTGAGGAAACTTACTTGGGTTGAGTAACTTGCCCAAGCTGGGCATCAGGCAGTTTGCTAGGGAGGCCCACACTAGGAATTGCAATACCACGCTTAGGTGATGTAGAATACAGACTACTGCTGCAGAGCGGTAAGCGAAAAAAAGGATAATGCCCCTCTGTATGGTGCAAAGAAGCTTCTTAAAGTTGGGGGATATTTGAGTTGGGCCTTGAAGGATGGGTAGGAGCTTATCTTTCCCCACACCCACTTAGTATAGTGAAGAAGAACACAGGCTCCTTCCTGGACAGCTGTGGGTTCACATCCCAGCTGCACTGTCTTCCCAGCAGAATGACTTGTGGTAAGTTGTCCTCTGACCATTAGTTTCCTAATTTGTAAAATGGGATCAATGAAAACTATGCCTTGAAACACCATGATGAATAAATATGATTGGATATGAAAGCACCCAGTTAGGTGTCTGACACGCAGCATGGGAGCTCAGTGACTGGTCGAGAACATGGACAGATGGGTATAATACCAATAGCTAGTGCCTACAGAGTGCTTAACATTCCAAGCACTTGACATCGATTAACTTATCAATGATCCTGTTAGACAAGTACTCATTTTAGACCCATTTTACAGATGAGAAACGGAAGCACAGAAAGGTTAAATAAGTTATCCTGAGCTAGTAAAATGACAGAGGCAGGACTGGAACGCAGGCAGTCTGGCCCCAGAGTCCATGTGCGTAGTGCCTCACTCTACCGTTGAAATCGCAGAAAGTGGGGCTGAGACAGTCAGCAAGCAGCACCACGGAGTCAGAGGCAGGAGGAGGGAAATGAGTCCTCAGGAGAGGCTTGCTGGAGGGGCCATCTTTTCCTTTGGAAAACCTGACGCCTTGTGAAGTGACAATCACCAGCACAAACCACCTGGCTTCTGGCTTCTCAGACTGAGAGAACAGGATGGTCCAAAGGATATGCCAGAGATACATGAAACCATAGCGCAAACAAGTCGTGGTCACTCACTCCATAAGTTTTTACTGTGTACCATGAGCTGTTCTGTGAGCCTGGAATATAGCCATGAACAAAACCAAACTAAAATCCCTGCCCTCCTGGAGTTTATGTTCTAGTTGGGGTTGGGGGGTGGGGCAGAGAGACAATCAGCAGATAAATAAGCAGATAAATATATAAGAGGGTGGGACAAGTGAAAGTGGAGGGAGAAAGTGGAGGGAGGAGCGAGAAACACCTTGTGATGTTGCATAGGGTGGTATGTGGGGCGTGCTCTCTGGGAAGGTGACATTTGAGCAAAGCCCTGACGGAGACAAGGGAGTGGGAGTTTCAGGAATTCTGGGGATAATATGTTCCAGAGAGGGAGAAGAGCAAGTGCAAAGGCCCTGAGGCAACAGTGTGCTTGGCAGATTCAACGAGTAGCAAGGAGGCTGGTGTGGCTGGGGTGGAGAGCAAAGGGGAAAGCAGTAAAAGATGAGGTCAGAGGGGTGTGTGCTGGGGAAGGGCACATCTCCACCCATCTTCGACATTTCTGTGTGTTATAAAAACAAACATGAGGAAAGAATGCAAAATAGGCATGCATTTCTAAGTGTTTATGGAACCTCCCCTGCACAGACATCCTCTTTCTCTTTCTCCCCCTCCCCCGTCTGGCTCTGCCTATCCATGTGAGCCTCACGGGGGTGGAAATTGGCAGACCATAGGTGTGATGTGACCAGGTTTCTGGGGCAAGTCTCTGCCTGGGGTCTTACTGGTGGTCAGGAGGAGTCTTGGAAATCATCACCATCTCAGGGCTCTGTGGAGGAGAATGCCACTGGCTTCCTCCAGGCTAAGATCTGTGTTTAGTCAGTGCATCCTAAAGAACCCAAAGAATCCTAAAGAACCTGCTCCTCCTTCCAGGCCTGAGTCATCTCCATACCCTGGTGCTGTGGGTTCAGGTGGGGCCTGCACCAGACACTAACCACAGGGAATATTTGCTGACCCAAACTGAATGTGATAAACTCTCAGGTACTTTGAGGTTCTGCTGGATGGTGTTTTAGCTTGAATAGGCTTTGAACTGGTTCATCATTTTGGTTCCTTTTCCGGTAGGGGGGAGGGGGAGGCTGGAAGGAAACTTTGGTTCAGTTCATGCTTCTGTGAAAAATTAACATTGGGTTCAGTTCAGAGTCCAGTCAGTCGTTTCAGTTTTTTTGGTTCAAGACTCCATCTAAGGGGGAGCCTCCTAGCGTGTATTTCTTTTCAATAATCCAGCTAGGCACAGAGAGAGTTGAATATAATGCCATTGTAGCCTGCAGGGGTGGCAGGGACAGAACAAGTCCCAGTGCAGATAACAGCCACACTAACAGAGCAGGACAAGTACCAGTAATTAGGCCCACCCCCTTCTGGATAATGAAACCGAGGATTAGGGATTTTAAGGACATTGCAGTGTCCAGGATTTGAACTTAAAACAATCCCTACTCCAGAGCATGTGTTCCTAACCACTGGGGCATGCTGTCTCTTTAACAGAGTCCCTACGAGAAAACCTGAGCAACTTGCTTTGGGCTGGCAGAGGAAGAAGCTGCAGGTTTCACTGTATTTTCATGCATACATTCAATATGTTCAAACATCCTGATATGTGTTATGCACTAAGGATGTGGAGATAAACCTCCCATGTCTGGACCTCTTGGAACTCACTATTCAACCTAACCTGGGAAGTGTGGAGGAGTAGCTATGAGTCAAGTGTTACTGAGAGACAAAAGAGGGCACAAGTAACTGTTTCCAGAAGACGTGAAATCTGCCCCAGATATTCAACAACAGCAAAGCAGGAACAAGTACTTATCGTGTGCCTAGCCAAGGAATCATAGCCCCTGCGCTTGGGGGCTTAAAATCCAGTGCAGTTTATCTGGTTTCAGGATCACCTACTTCAGAATTCTGCTGGTACTTGTTAAAACGGGGATTTCTCTCTTCCCCAGAGACATCTGGGAATTGCATACAGCAGGACTGCATGTGGCAAACAGGTGATTCGAATGCACACTCAAGTTTGCCAGGTGAGAGAAATCGGTCCAGGTAGGGGGGACAACATGGATAATGGCTTGGGAGTCTTTAGTAGCCTTCAGGCACTGGGGTTGCAGAACAAGACTGTAAGCTCTGGGAGGAGAAGGATCTTGCCAAACTGTTTATCGCCCAGGTCCTAACTCAAAGCCTGGAACACAGTAGGGCTTTATAAATATTTGTGAATATGCTGGCTCCCAAGATTGAAAAGATCTGGAGAGTCAAAAGGAAAAACGAAGTCGGAGGCAGAAGAAAAAGGTATTTTTAAGGCGATGAAAACTTTCTGGGAAGTTGTCGTGGAAAAAGCAGCTCCGCGTAACACAAGGAGTTGGGAGGTGGCCGCTGCGGGAAAGGGCGATGAGTCCTGGGGGATCCAGCGGGGGAGGAGGCAGGAGGCGCCTCTTTGCCCAGGCCGGCCGAGGCATGAGGTCACCTGGCACAGTACCAGCAGCAGCTGCGGAGGACGCGCCGGCGCTGCAGAGGGAGGCAGTGTCAGGCTCGGGCCCCCGGGGAATTTCCCTCCGCCCCCTCGCGAGGCGTGCCTAGGAGTCCCGCCCACCGTCCGCCCGGGCCTGAGCTTTGTACCTCCCCACCAAGGCCACGCCCACGAGACTAGGCCACGCCCCGTCGACCGCTCTGAGACGCCGCAGTGGTCCCTCCGCCGGCGCCGGAGCTGTTGCTCCGCCTTCTCCGCCCTAGGAGCTCCGGCCGCCCCGTTCCCCTCGGAGAGTCCCGAGACGCCCCACCTTGCCCCGCCCACCGCCCGAGGCCCCGCCCCCGGCGCCCCGCCCAGCGGTTTGAAGCGGCACGGGCTGCGGCCGCCTCAGAGTCGCGCGCGGGGCGTGGGGCAGTGCTGAGGATCCTCGGTCGCGGCAGCTCGACGCCGGCCCGTCCAGCGAGCGCAGCGCGGCGGGAGCCCGCAGCCAGAGCAGTCCCAGAGCAGAAGCAGCAGTCGCCGCCGTCCGCGGAGCCCAGCCGAGCCGGCCATGGCGTTGTCGATGCCGCTGAACGGGCTGAAGGAGGAGGACAAAGAGCCCCTCATCGAGCTCTTCGTCAAGGTGAGCGCTCGCCTCGCGGTCCCGCCGGCAGAGCCCCCAGCGCCCGCCGGGCCGCGGGGGGCGGTGTCCCGGGGCTTCCCCGACGCGGCCCCGCGCGGCGCCGCACCCGGGTGTGAGGGGAGAGCTGCGGGCTCCGGCGCCCCCAGCCCATTGTCTCGGGGCCACCCGCGCCTTCCCGCCTCCGAGGGCCCGTCGAGGGGCACGGGGTGGAGACCCTGGCCTCAGAGAGCTCCAGAGCGGGGCAGCGGTCGCCGTCTCCGGCGGCGCGGGTCCGGCGTGCGGGTGGTCCGCAGAGCCGCGGGGTGGGACGAGCCTCCCCGCCCGCGGCTGCCGGCCCGGGGCGCGCGAGTCCTGTCACCCGCCCCCGCCCTGGCGCCCGGCCCCACCCCGCCCCCGCGCGCGGCCCTCGGGGCCACCCCGGCCGGGGAGCCTCGGGCCGGTCGTCGGATGATAAACCCAACTTCTTTGAACGCGCTTTGTGAGAGCATTTGCTCCCCGTCAGTGCGAAACTGAAACTTTAACGTTTGATGCAATCTTAAAAAATTTACAGAAGAGCACACGCTCCTGGACGATGGGAAAAGACCGAGATTCCCAACTCGAGTTTTTCTGTCTTAGGTATTTACCACCATCTGGTTTTCTTGTTTCTCGAGCGCGGAGTGTTTCGTATGATGCAACATTTTGGCTTCTCCCCTCGGTGTTGCTGCCTCGGGAAGGACCGTGTGCGCCCTTTTGTTTTGAAAGGAATTGATCAGCGAAAGAATTCGTAAACTTGCTTGGGTTTTATTTAAAGGGTTGATTTTTTTTCCCTTGTCTCTTTAGCTTTTATATCCTGGAACTACCTTATGTGTTTGCAAATACTAGCCCTAACCTTTTCCTTTTTTCTTTCATATTTTTCAGTTTAGGAAGGGAGAGCGAGTAGAAGTTAAAAACATCTGGATCCAGCTATTTGGTTTGGGGAACCAAAACTTATTTAAAATCTTTGAGATTCTCTCAGCCACTTAACTTAAAAAGCCAGACTCATTCAGAGCTAGGCAACATACTGGAAACTTAACAGGAATGTAGAACTATTTTGTTCTTTTTTTTCCCCCCTGAGTTTTTATTCTAAAGAAAGGAAGACATTGAAGGGTGTGTTAAATAAGAGTTGAAGAGAAGAAATTATCAGCTAATGATTGAACAATGTTTGTTTTAGGATTTTTCTTTCGATTATCAGTTTTAGAAACATTTTGGTCCGGGAAACTGAAACGGTAGACAGGTATAGAGCTCCCAGAATATCACAGTGTCTAAGTTGCTTTGGGTGGCAGATATGATTTAGCACTTTGAAGTGCAGAGAACGTAGGAAGGAACCTGAAATAAGGAAAAGAGAAGGTGGGGGTGGGTGGAAAGCAGTATGGAGAAAAGGGTGGGTCAGAAATCAGTAAAAAAAATTTTACTGAGCTAGAAATAAGGAATTTCCATAACCTCAAAAAAATTATATCCACTAATCAAAAGAACATGATACTTCAATGGTGAAACTTTAGAAGCGGTATTAAACTTAGCATCAGATAATGATACTATCAGTATGGCTTCTAGTCAGCATTGTATTGGAGGACCTAAGCAATACAGTAAGACAAGAAAAATGAGGTATAAGAATTAGAAAGGAAGTGATCAATGCTTAGTGCCCTGCTTGCTGTTAACTTAATCTTTCAATTAGAAGGAGAGGAGTGTGGCGCACTGTTTCCCAGACTTGGGTCGCTTGCATACCCCTTCCCGGTTTCCCGTACTGTGAACCACTTGAATCATCTTGCTTACCACTGGTTGTAAGCCTTTCTCACTGGGCTTGGCAGCAGAGAGCCAGGGTTCCAGTCACAGTCTGTACCCAGGCTGGGTTACCTTGGGCAATTTGTTTTCCCTCTTTAAATATTATTTTCCTCATTTGCGAGATGAGAGGTGAAACGTTTTGGCTCTGTGATTCAACATTTGTACTGAAGATCAGGTTAGTTGTTGGAAAGGAAAAAAAAGGGACTGGTAAAGTGTGGTACAAGATATTCTTGATTTCTTTTTAAAACTTATGTGTGGGAAATGCAAATGGGGAAAATACCCTTGTAAATATAGTCATTTGAAAGCAGTGAGGGGGCAGAGGCTGTGGTTGTCCAGAGTGATGTGTTAAACAGTGTTAATTATGCTGCCAAGAAGTATCTGAGTTTGTAGCAGAAAACTTTATACTTGCACATAGCATGTATAGAAGTTTAAAATTTGGTGGTGGTTCTAGGGGGCATACAGAGGGGTGCAATGGGGTATTGAGCCTACCTGTCAAGGACTGAGCTTTAAATTGAAAAGAAATAGACTAGGAATTTCTCAAATAGCGTGACTTGACCGCTACATTTCCTTTTTTGTGAGTATTGTTTTTGGATTTGTCTTCCCCTGAGCCCAGTGACTCCGTCATCTGTGTAACAGCAATTACCCATTGTTGCTTTTTTATCCCAATTATCTAGAGGACAGGGTACCCTCCCAGTAGTAAAAAAGGTTTATAATGGCAGACAGTGGTGGAGATGCTTTCTTCCCCACACTGAGGGGCTTGGTGGGTGTACATATTTCCAGTTTGGAACCACCAACCAATAGGGTAAAGTTCAGGCTCTTTAGCAAGGGCATATAAGGTCCCTTATAATCTGACCACTGCATGGATTTCTTATCCAATTTGTCCATTTACTAGTTGTGTGTCCGAAGACACATTACTTAAACTTCTCTGTGCCACATCTGTACAGTTGGGATATAAATAGACTAAGCTTATGAGAATAAATTAATTAAAAATGTAGTATGCACTAATCTTAGAAAACTGTCTAGTACACTGTAAACAAGTAAATGCTGGTCGCGTTTCATTTTGTATGTAAATATTTATATGCAGAGCTCCCCTGGGTCTATTTATTGTTCAGAGGGCCTGCAATTTAAGAGGGTACCAAATGTTTAAAATGAGACTTCAGAGCATTTTATTGTCAATGAATGTGTCTACCATACTTTGGAATTGCAAACCACTTACTGAGATCCTGATGGTTTGAGTGTCAAACCTTGGTGTTTCGTTCTGTTTTCTCTAGCCTCCAGATTCCAAAACACTATGTGATTTTTATCTAGTCACCTCCTTTTTTTCCGTTATTTAATACTTATAATCTTTTCATGTATCTACCATATTTTCCACCACTGTTTCTTCTTGGCTATGTTTAGCATTTGGGGAAATCAATATTTCTGTTTGGGTAAAACTGAATATTAACTTTTTTTTTATTTTGAGACAGAGTCTCACTGTGTTGCCTGGGCGAGAGTGCCATGGCGTCAGCCTAGCTCACAGCAACCTCAAACTCCTGGGTTCAAGCAATCCACGCATGCCCAGCTAATTTTTTTCTGTATATATTTTTTTTTAGTTGGCCGATGAATTTGTTTCTATTTTTAGTAGAGACGGGGTCTTGCTCTTGCTCAGGGTGGTTTCGAACTCCTTACCTTGAGCAATCCTCCTGCCTCAGCCTCCCAGAGTGCTAGGATTACAGGTGTGAGCCACCACGCCCAGCCTAAATATTAACTTTTGAACCACAAAATGAGATAATTTGAGAAGAGACTGGAGTTTTAGATTTTTATTTTGCTTGTATAAGCCCAGCTCCTATTGACTTTCCCTCCCACCCCAACCCTCCAGGTGG
>CAUYRT010050151.1:0-27946 GCA_963574885.1 Lepilemur ruficaudatus
TCTGAAAGAAGCCACAATCTCTCCCTGGGTTTCAGTTTTTTTCATCTGTTGAAGTTAAGGTGGAGAACTTCTTTGGTACTCAAAGCGTGGTCCCAAGACTAGCCACAGGAGAGTCAGCGGTGAGCTTGTTAGAAATTCGCAGCCTCAGGCCTCATCTCACACTCTCTGACTTGGACTCTGCATTTTAACAAGATCCCCTAAGTGCCCTGTATCCTCATAGAAGTTTGAGAAGCACAAACTAGATGGTCTCTGAAGGTGTCTCCAGTTTTCACTTTGCTGAAAATACGTGAAATCTATTTTAATAAGTGAAAAAATAAAATGAGGCTGGGCACGGTGGCTCATGCCTATAATCCTAGCACTCTGGGAGGCCGAGGCAGGCAGATCATTTGAGCTCAGGAGTTCGAGACCAGCCTGAGCAAGACTGAGACCCCCCATGTCTACTAAAAATAGAAAGAAATTAGCTGGACAACTAAAAATATATAAAAAATTTAGCTGGGCATGGTGGCGCATGCCTGTAGTCCCAGCTACTTGGGAGGCCGAGGCAGGAGGATTGCTTGAGCCCAGGAGTTTGAAGTTGCTGTGAGCTAGGCTGATGCCATGGCACTCTAGCCTGGGCAACAGAGTGAGACTCTGTCACACACACACACACACACACACACACAAAGAGACTGCTATTGCTATGCAATAAATCTAAACATTTAAAGCAATACATTTGAAGAATTTAACATTTAAGTGTAAGCACATGCTCTCCCAGTGGATAAAGAAAACACACTGGATTGCTAACTCAGTGTGCTTACATATTGGGTGATACCAACCAGGGTAAAAGGGGGGCTCTAAGCTGCAGAGGTGCAGTCACACAAGGTCATGGGAGGCAGTGGGGAGCAAATGGGAAGCTGGGGGGAAGCAGAACTGCAGGCATCGCTTTCTTTCTCCCTGCATCAGTGGTGTTTCCTGACAAGGTTTATCACTTCTCTTCTGTCCTGAGTCTCTGAAACATCTTCTCACACTGTGGCCCTCGCTTTGCCTCCCATCAGTCAGACCCTATGAAAGTTTTCCCTCCAGCTAGATAGCAGTGGCCTGAGTCCTTGCAGCTCTCATCTCTGGCCTGCTTCACAACTGAATGTTTGTCTTCCTATTTTTCTGTCACCTATCTAAGCAGTTCCCTGAGTTAAACTATCGCTGTTGAAATACCTAGAGTGGTGTCTATTTTCCTTAATAGATCTTGATGGATCCTAAAGCACTTTCCCGGGTGTTCTGTTTATATAAAGCAATAATTAAAAGAGCAGTAAATGAAGCAGCAAGCAAGGGCACTACAGTTAGAATATCCCATGGGCAATCTGTGAAGTTACCTATTTTTTATGCTTAGAATGGTAATTAGGTCTACAGGGAGGTCAATGAGCTGCAGAAATTGGATGGATCTATCCAAATTTTGAGTTGCTATGAAGGGAAACTCTCTGTTCTTCCAGTCTTATTCTTGGAGATAAGAAAGAATAATGATTGCAGGCTCCTTCTGGACAACCCTTGGGTTCTATTTTCCTATACAAATATAATGATATACCTATTTGCCCAGCATGTTACTCGAGCCTCACTCCAGCGATTAATTTCTGTCCTTGTGCTGATAGAGATTTGTAGAAAAAATTGAACAGATGCAAATATGGCTAAGTGGACAGAAATATTTTGAAATGAGTTGCCTCGAAGTATTATAAAATTGGACTACATAGCTTAGGAGTCTACACATTTGAAACTACTTAGGCACAGTACTGAAAGAGGAGCTTGAATATATTTACAGATCCCCATAGTGGTGGAACGAGTATCTGCTGACTTAAAGCTACATAAGTAGTTATATCAAGAAGTAGCTGAAATCTACATCCCAGATCTGTACTAAATTTTCCATTCAAGAAGGTAATTTTAAAATAATTTAAATTACCTCTATAGATCAAAAAATCATGAAATTGTGCATGTTAAACATTCAAAGTTAGTGGATTGTTAGTGAATACTGCGATTCATTTCTGATACTCCCATCTAGCCCTCTTTTTTCTTTTGTCCTTGGTGGAGGGATAAGCTGAGAAGGAGGTAGGGGAAGCAAACATAGAAAAATGATAGAGAAGAGTTTAGTAAATTTAACTTGTATATAAAAGGAGAACATGAAACTTTTTATTTTAGCTACTTAACTTCTGGAATTTATTCTTTAAAAGTAGGTGCGCTAAAAAGAACATTCATAATTTTGAAAACCAGCGTGAAATGGAGTGTATTAACAAGGTTCTGTTTCAACATCACTGGGGCTTTCCATTATTGACTTTAGTGACCTAAAAATTTCAGTGAAGACATATCAATAGCCTGAAATCTGAGAAAAGATAATCCAGGATTTAAACTCAGCCCAAAGAAATTCTATATACTATAGAGGAACAGATGAACTAAATGAATGTCCATAATTTCTGTTTACTCACAAAGGTACGCTTGAATTATGTCAACACATTAATTATTCTGTCTTGAATTTGAGTATTTCAAATTTTTTTTAAAAATAATTTATCTCAACTAGCAGCTAATAAAGAAAGTTGGAGTTATAGAACTTTTTTGTGTGGGAAAATTGCTTTCTTTTATTCCAGGCCATCTCCTATTGCCAGGGAAAATAATACCCAGATGTATGTGTTTCTGACTGAATGGTCTCTTTCTGCAATGCCAGTGAGTAATTTAAAAAAAAAAGAAGAAGAAGAAAATTCAAGGAAAACTGAACAGTGATTTACAGCATTTGGATAAGCATTTGCTCTAACTGCAAGAGCAGCGATTTAATATCTGTGATCAAGTGATGCAGAATTTAGGGGAGAAATAGATACCTTTTAAAATTCCTACTTGTCTGCTACCACAGAGAACTGTGAGATGAAAATTTTCCTCTTCAAAACATACTTTAGATATAGGAAGAACCAGCCTATTTCTCTTAAAGGTTATCCTGCTAACAAACTTCTTAATTTAAGAGTACTGGCACATTGTCTTCCTTAACTTAACAGGTAAAATTCAAGAAATCTAGGAGTTAAGCTCAAATAGCTAAGTATTCTGAAGCCTGAAAAATGTAACCAACCATTCTTAAGCCTGAATAAATTGAGTAAAACTTATAAAATTGGAACCTAACTCAGTAACATGGCATTTTACTTTCCTATTGGAAAGTTTTAAAACCTGAGGTTTAAAAAAATGTTTGGCTTTCTCTTTGCCATAACATTTCTAGTATTTGACCTAAATCTAACGGAGCCTTTGATTTCAAAGTGAATCATGTATGGATTAGGACTATGCCATTGATTGTAGTAAGTTTTAAAACACTGACTAGCTGTTTGCAAGGTATTATCCATAATAAATTTTCCAACAACTAGGGAATAATGCTTTCAATTTTGAATTCATCAACAAAGACAAATACAAAATACTTTTTCATAAATAACCAATATTTTGTTTTCTTAAAACAGGATAAAAGCTGTGGGAAAATCATAGGCAATTCTTTATCGATGATTATTTGGTATTAAGTATTTCTCTTCAGAAATGAGGATACTTTCCTATCTATTCTCAGTTAACATTTTCTCTATTCCTAGCATGGAAACTGAGTTGAACTTTCTTATTCAATAATGTCTTCCCTAAGCACAGCTGCTGTATTTATCGAATCAGTAAAACTTGCTATTTTAACAAGATCAATAAGTTGGTAGAAGAATCAATTCTAAATATGAAATATTTACTTAAAATCCTATCAATTTAAAATGATGATTAAGGCATAACAGAATTATCGGGATTAATACCAATATCCCACATGTCCTGGTAGGGTTTGGATTCAGTGTATGCATTTGTCAAAACTCAGCAGATGGTATGTTTAAGATTTGTGCATCTCACCAGATATAAATTTAACCACAAAAGAAAAAATGAACTGCAAAAAATTATGAAATCCCTCGTAATGATGTGCACTAAATACTTAAGAGGGTATATGCTAATGTTCGCAAATTATTTGTATCAAAAATGTATGAAGAAAGATAAATTGATGGATGAAAAATGGCATAATAAAGAAGTATAGCTAATTATTATCGGTAGAATTTGGGAAGTAGATAGTCAATATTCACTGTAAAATTTTTAACATTTTTTACAATTACTTTTAAATTTTTAAATTACAATTAAATAAGAATTGCTTATCTATGTATACCCCAAGAAGCCTGTTTTATTTTTAAAGATTACTTTTAAAGATTTAAAGAGTATGTGGTTAAGCAGATCAAATTATTTAGCCGTTCTGAGGCTACATTTTGCATGCTTAATTATTAAAAAGTATTTTCTCAGGGAAGATAATAAACAAATGAGACCTTTTGCATTTCAATCTCCATGTGTAGTTTTTGCTGGGTAGATTAAAACTGAGTTAGAATTTTGGTTTCTTGCCCTTCTGCTGACCCCAATTTTCAGAGGTTTAGAAATTGGCTGCAAAATTGGCTTTGGTGCTGAAACTTGGCACCAAGACCTAAAACCCAAGACCAAGTTGTCATTTTCAGTTTATTTTTAAGCCTACTGGCAAGAAGTCACAGCATCCATTTTTTTTGCCTAAGACTATAATGCCAGGGGACGTCAGGACTCAATGTCTCTCCGGCGATCTGTCACAAATACCTGCAAACATGTGCAGTTAGATTATCATGACCTAAGGAGCCCAAAGATGATAAGGAAGGAATTCAGAAATAAATGATACAGTAAGGAAAATTTAGTGTTTAGGTGTGAGCTATTATTCTGCTTTATTCTTATGAAATTCTCTATGCATGTATGAATTTTCTGGCCAATGGCTCAAAAGGTCAATATATCAGTTTACCGTCTCATTATATTTCTGCGTGAACATTTTAAAAGAGGAAAGATTATAATGATAATCATTTGTGAAGAAGATTCCTTTTCTTTCTCCTCTTTTCTTTTTTCTATTTTTCTTTATTTGATGTTTTTGTTACTTTTTGTCCACTGGCACTAACACTACTATTTATTTGAAGGAAGTCTTTCACTTGATCGTGGTTCTTATCTTGAATTTGCTCATTTTCTGGTTTTTACTCCTTTCTTCATATTTGTTTGATTAACATTTTATATTTCTTAATATTAACCTTGTATATTACATCTCAATATACATCTCAAAAGCTCTGGAAAACTGGATTAAAATGCTTTTGTCTTTGGTAACAGATACTTATTATCCAGTGCCAGTTCTCACACAGGAAATAAAATACCAATCCAGAAATCGTTCCTTTTGCCTGAAAATTTACCCAGAACAATAAACCAAAGTAAAGCTAAAAGCTAGAGACTAAGTAGTAAAAAATAAATGAGTTTGAAGGACATATTTATTCAATAAATATCAAATCAGCACTTCCGAATAGCCAGTCCTGAATAAAGTGCTTTGCATAGAAATACCGAAGTAAAGAAGATACTGTTTCTATGTTTGAAGAACCAATAAACACGCTGTGAAAATTGAGTAAATAAGTCTCTGGACTCAGAAACTGTACCTGAGTTGAGAAACACACTTGGAAGTAACTGGCAAGCAGATTAAATCCACAAGTTTGTCTAATAAAAATGTGTAGAATGATGAGAAGGGAAACTTTGGAATACGCAAGAGCCATGAATGGAGTAGAGAACTTCAGAGGAAAGCAGGAAAAGAACCAGGTAAAATACTGCTAAACACTGTTTAAGACAACTACTGTATTGATTAAGTACTAACTACATATCTGACAAGAAGTACTTTATATGCATCATCTTGTTTAACGTTAAAACAATCTCATGAAGTAGGCACTGCTATCCCGTCCATTTTACAGACAGAGCAACTGAGGGTTACAGAGTATGGGTAACTTTCCCAAGGTCACGAGTTAGCGTGTAGTTGAACAAGGAGGACTCAGTGATGCTTACTCTAATCTGAGAACAACAGTGCTGGGTGCTATAACGATGCCACCTTGGAATGGACTGAAAAGTGGCCATTGACCTTGACAGAAAGAGGAAACAGGTGAGTTGGCACAGTTTCTGCAGCATAAGGAGAACATAAACCAAGGAGTGTGAAGATACAGCACATGGGGTAAAGAAAGTATCCCACGGTCATAATGAACCACAGTAACAACCTAATTCACTACAACAGTGAAGAGAATGCCACTTTCTATCATTTAAATGCTCTCCAAAGTTGCTGAAAAATGGTAAGTGAAAAATACAACTTGTGAGGTTCAACAGGATTAATTCTTTAAGCTGGGCTCTCTTCAGTGAAATTGATTTATTTTCTTTGAGAAATGACATCATTCTCATTTTGCAGTATGTAATGGGTTAGTCTTGGATAATCCAGTACATGACAATGGAAAATTAGTGTTTCTTTCTCTTTTTTTTTTTTTTGAGACAGGGTCTAGCTGTCACCCAGGCTAGAGTGCAGTGGCGTCAGTCTAGCTCACAGCAACCTCAAACTCCTGAGCTCAAGCGATCCTTCTGCCTCAGCCTTCCAAAGTGCTAGGGTTACAGGCGTGAGCCACTGTACCCAGTGAAAATTTGTGTTTCTATCTACATGTTATTTCATTTGATTAGCCCAAAGTTTACCCTTTCTCAGGTCTCCTGTCTTCTGTTAGCTTTTTATACCAACTAGTATGACCATGTTTGGAGATTCCCTAGTAATTAGACCAAGTAAGGCGATTCACATATGTCTTTATCTCAAAAAGAATATATATTCTAATGGATATGTAGAACTATGAAAAAATAAAAGCATACAAAACATAATATCCCACTTTTAAGCTATTTAGCATTTACTTTGATACTTGGTAGTCAATTCTAATTTACTTTGATACTTGGTAGTCAATTCTAAGACATTTTATCACGGAATCTTTGCTAAATACAGCGGAAGGCAAAAGAGGGTCTAGCTGAAAAGGAAGCATGTTGAAATTACCAGCGAGGCATATAGAAAATGGATCTATTTTTCTAAAACGCTGACATGATCTCTCTTATGTCTGACTAAATCTGTGGAATACGCACATGAAGTTTCCCCACTACTTCTTAATACTTTCTGAATAAGGAAATTAGCTATTTGGCTTTTTTGCTCCATTTACCAACTTCCTAATCAGTAATAGTGATAAAGCCTTTCAGTTTAAGACAGTTTTTTAATTTGATTTATACATATATTTTTTTATTTCCCTGGGCCTAGGTGTAGCTTTTTAATTTTAAACCCATCCAAAACTTATCAGAAAATTACTCTTTCAAGTGCTTTAAAATCTTAGTGAAGGTTGCAGTCTTATTTTAAACAGGCTGATGAGAAATATATGATTCAGATTCTTGTCTGTGACCCCACCTGAATTCCTTAAAAGTGCCGGTAGCTTTCAGCTGGGCACGTCCTAGACTCTCCTTTCTCTGGTGGGTTTTTCGTTTGCTTGTTTTCACTTTTTAGTTCCTGAAAGTCCTATGAAAAAAAAAATTATTGAAAAAGATTCCAAATGCAGAAAATTCTTCCTTGATACCTGATTGAGGGCACCTTTTGCATACATACAAAATATATGTACATATGTCTGGTTTTAAAAGTAGTAAGGACAATAATACTTCTAGTATACGAAAGGACTTCAAATATGATGGAACAAAACACATGCTTTCGATTTATCTGCTTCTATCAAATTTAGTGTCTTGAAAAAGTAAGAGACGAGGTCATCACAATAGTTTTCTATTTTTGATACGTGATTCTAGTGACATCTGAAATGCTATCTTTATTTTTTTAAGAACTACATGGAATAGAATGTTTAATACCAAATTTGAATGAACTTTGTCACATAGCATTCATTTGGATTTTCAACAAATATATCTGAAAGAAATCTCAAAAAAAGTTGATGTGACTGATGTTTTCTTCACATACAAAGTATGTAAAAGACAGAATGGACGATCAAAAGAAATAAATGAACCTGAGTTTTTGTTTGTTTTAAAGCTAACTGTGCTTTATTGAATTCTAATGAAAAGTAGCATCCGCTTTTGGAAAAGGTGTAATTAAGGCAATCCTTTACTTGGGTGAGATGACGCATGACGGGCTTCAGCTCAGTAAACTTGTGCAATTGTTGGGACGTGAGCAATTGATGGCAAATTTAATCACAGTTCACAGCTTTTCAAGCTTGTCATAGGATCTTCCGTAATATCATGTGTAAAGAAATATTCCAGCTGCAGTCATTAGAAACCCTTTCAGTTGGCCTCTGTGTCCTTCGTTCATATGTCCTTCATTACGATGTTTTGTTTTTAACATTTCTCACTTTTTGACACTCCAATGTGCTCTGGGATCCTCTTATGTAATTTCTGCCCCAGTCCTGGAATCAGCCATTGTCTTAGTCACTCGGGGCTTCCATAACAAATAGGCCATGGACTGGGTGGCTTAAACTAACATTTATTTCTCAATATTCTGGAGGCTGGGAAGTCCAAGAGCAGGCAGTGGAAGATTCGCTTCCTGGTT
The DNA here is from genome assembly GCA_963574885.1 of Lepilemur ruficaudatus. Taxonomy (NCBI): domain Eukaryota; kingdom Metazoa; phylum Chordata; class Mammalia; order Primates; family Lepilemuridae; genus Lepilemur; species Lepilemur ruficaudatus. The sequence continues at coordinate 8,426 of CAUYRT010050151.1, forward strand.
TGTATCCTCCCATGGTGGAGAACAGAGAGAGAGAAAGCAAGCCCTTGTGTCTCTTCTAAAGATCACAATCTCGTTAGTGAGGGCTCCATCCTCATGACCTAATTACCTCCCAAAGTTTCTACCTCCAAATATTATCACATTGGAGATCAGACTTCAACATATTGATTTTGGGGGGACACAAACATTCAGTCCATAGCCGCCATTTCTCCAAGGATTGCTGATTCCTTTTATTGGAGAATTATGTTAGAAACCAAGATCTGGGTGCTAAGTATGCTCATTTCTACTGAGATGTCATTGCTGCCAGCCCTTCTCAGCCGACAAAAAGAAGGAACTAGATGTGTGCGTATCAAGTCATGTATATACACACCACTATCTATATTTCTATTAATGTAACCATCTGCACCTATATTAAGCTAGCCATGAGTTCATGCTGATGTCTCCAATTCTGATCTATTAGCCTTCTCCCCTTGCATATCTATATCTTCCCGCTCCGACAGTGAGAAATTTGACACCTACCACCCTTCAACCACTTATTTAATTTTTCAGTTGTAGAGCACATGTACAGCAGTATCAGAATTGTTACCCTGTGCTTCTGCGGGAAACGCCTTCATCAACAGGAATACAGTGCTATGCACAATTACTTTTGCCTTGAGTTTTACAGACTCCACTCATTTCCAAAGTTACTTAAGTGAGCACCTTTTCCCTACTGTTTTCAGTGTGGTTGTTCCATATGTTTGTAACATAGTTAGAGTGTTTTGTTACATTCTACATTTCCTTGTGGGTTACACTGAGCTCCTAAATAATTTTCAAAATTTATATATATTGAAATTGATTATGTGTGTCAGTGGGTTTAGACCAATGCATAATGTCATGTATTCAAAATTATGGTATCATGCAGAATGGTTTTACATTCCTAAGAACCTCCTGTGCTTTTACCTATTCAGCACTCCCTCCCTACCTTAAAAGTCTTCTTAATTAAATCTCTTCCTCAAGAAGGAGGACAAAATATTACCCTTTGTCTTGACATATATAGACTTCATTTGGGTAACTTTTACTTTTCTAGACACATCTTCAGAGTCATATTCATAGTCCAAACATTGTGCACTCCGTGCAAATTAAACTATTAGTATTTCTTAGAACATATCATATCTTGCTAATTAATCCACACTAAGTACTTCTCCCTCTGCTCAAAATGCACCCCACCAGCCACAAAAGCCTAAAACATTTCTAAACATTCTTCAAAAATTGCATCAAATGTTACCACTGTCAGAAAAGACCTCCTTGATCATATAAAACAAGATGGGTAAAATGTCTTATCTATTTCATTTTATTTCTGTCATGTTATTTATCCCTCTATTTCATTTTATTTTTGTTATTTTGACCCCCCTCACTAGAACGTAATCACCGTGACAAAATAGGGCACGTTATTGATGAAAATATCTACAGCATCTGTCACAGTATCTGACATACATTATCTGTACACTCAATAACTATGAGTTCAATAGACAACGGAAGGAATAAATGAAAGAGGGAAGAAGTGAATGAGTGAAGAACAAATATTTATTTCTGATTTAAAATACCCAAAGTTAACTTTTTTGAAAGTGGAAGCTAATCAAAGGCTAAAATGGTAAATCTCACCTTCCAAGGGGAGATTAAAAGGACCAAGGATCTAACTACCTGTTGGCCACCAGATCTAGTCATGGCAAACTTAGGACCTAAACTTGACATAAACCGTGTTCCCTTACGGTTGCTGCACTTTCCTTCTACGTTGACTTAGTAATTTTTTAAAAAGTGCTAAATATCCCCATATGACTGTGCAACCTGATTTATAAACGCACGGCTCTAAGACTGGTTCCTTGGCCAGATGGAGAATTTGGGTAACACTGCTGTGCTACTGCAACCCTCACCTTACAGAAATCTCTTTTGTTCTCACTTTCAAACTCTCAGTACTCTAATTTGGGGCAAATATTATGTACAAATATCATCGTATTGAGTACAAATATCATCACTGAAATCCCTTATTTCACAGGCTTTAAAACTAATCAATAAAAGCAATCTAACTTCTTTCATTGTATCACGAGATCCCTTCTCCATGTCACTTAGAATCAGCATCTGTAAACATTCAGTGTCAAGTTCAAGTGCTCAACAATTGGGCTTTTTGTCTTTGATAAAGGATATCAAGTGCAGCTGAGGAAAGAGACCAGCTTTCTTTGCTAGATCCTCGAAATAAAGAAACCAAGCACGCCCAATTAAACCAGGTATTTCTAGTCACCAAAGCTAACACCTGCATACGGAGCAGGCTAGGTGTTCCCATTCCCCTTTCCTGTGCTGAGCTCAGCAATTAGCTAGAGGACAAAACTGTGCTCGAAAAATGCAACTGACTTAAATAAAATGAATTATTTAAGCTAATAACAAAAAAGAGTGATTAATTCCAGGGTACATTCTGAAACAATCACGTTGCTTCATTCAGGGATAAATGAAAATCTTCCCCTACTACTTAGAACCATTGACCTTAAATCAATCTACACATTTGCAACGAACTTTTTAAATAGAGTTTTTTTGTATTTATTCCGAAATGGGATTGATTAGAGGAAGAAATTTCAAAAATAGTGATGAAAAGACCATTTTGTGACGTAACCTGTGCAACTGTTTTTCTTAAGACTACCACACTAACTTTATCAACTCGTAAGGCTAAGTTTGGGTAAATTTCACATCAAAAACTGAGCTTTTGGATATTGTCTAAACCAAATCCAAAATTTACTCTTTGAAGTTAATTCTAGTATCTCTGATTTACCAATAACCTTCAAGGGCTGCCAATATATAATAAAATCAGTAAATACTTATTGGCTGATTATACTTTAGTTCTAGGTAACAAGAGTAAGAAATTCACACACATGTTCATTCGGAAAAGCATCAGTTAATAGCCACTGAAGGGTGAAAGTGTTAACAGGCCCTGATGGAGGTATTAGTCATTTAGAAGCAAAATAGAATGTCTACAGGGGCCACATCATTGACCTCAAGGAGCTTACAATTAATTGAAATCCACAGCATAGAATTATCTATGACGAAATACTCTGACATTGACTTTTGAAATAATTACACATTCCCAAGAGCAAACTACTTTGCAAAGCAATTATTTACTTTTTAAATTTTGATATGCTTTGTACCCCGTCCATCCCCAGCTAAAAAAAAGAAAGAAAATTATTTCTAGCCATGCTTTCTGCATCTGATTTGTTTAAAGTCCAACAGGTATAGCACAGGAAGGCAATTCTTTGGGGTTACCCTTCAAAATTCTCTTCCTTAAATGAGAAAAGAATTTTAAAAAATTAATGTGACACATAAAATATTAACAAAGGCTCAGATTTTGAAAAATTAGGAGGAAAAAGGTATTTGCCTAGGGTTTGAAGGGAGCGGCAGTAATAATTTTATTGGGAAATGGTGAAGTTTTCATCATTATTGAGTTGCCTGTCTCCCTGATCCTCTGGAAATAAATAATTAAATTATTGTTTTACTGCCTCTAGCTGATTAAGGCTAAACATTTAGACTGTGATTGCTTCCGTGAGAAAAACTATAAAATGACTATGTTAAATATCTTTATTAAAAAGGGGAAACAGGCTTACTGTTTCAATGACTTTTTTCCCTCTAAGAGTTAAATGAATTTTTATTCCCATTTTATGCATATGTGAAATGCATGATTTTTACAATTGCTCTAACACAAATACTCCTAAACTTTTAGAATAACATTGCTCTATTCTTTGGAATAAATTAAGCCTCAAAAATCAGCGAACCATTTCCTTGCTACGTGTTATTCCTGCAGTTTCATTTGCTCCAACGCCACTGCCAGTTTGAAAGCTCCTGTGCAGAAAGCACTGCCAAGCTTGGAAGTATGATAAATCTTCTGTAATATTCTTGGAAACCAAAGACATGGTGAACTCAGGGAGTTGAGCATTTATATGTTTGTCAGGTATCACAATTCTCCTAATCTCATGAGCTACTACATAACCATGGGATGGATGAAGCTGTTTTCTGCTAACAGTGAAATTTTACCCAAGTCCATCAATATAAAATGAGAATCTCAAGGGTGGAAGGTGGGGTGTGGGTTCATGGAAGAGTGAGAAAACCTGTGTTATGAGTGTTTTGAGGAGAGAGCAAACATTCAGGCTACGTCCAGAAACCACAAACTCAAGAGCTTTAGTAAAAAACGTACATGAGCATCTGTCTACATGAGACAGTAAATATTTTTTAGGGACAAATCTATGTTTTTGTGTGTTCCTTATAGTATAAAGAATACTTGATCCAATTTAGGTAAAAGAAATTAAAGAATATAGAAATGTTTAGTTTTTTTCATTAGAAGAAGTACCCAACTTTTATTACAAATTTTCTTACTATTCTAATGTGCATTTTATTATAGCAGATAACTAATTCTACTCACTAATCAAATATGATTCAGGTCTCGGACCTCAGGCCAGATGTAGGAAAACTAATCAAGCCAGTTTGGGTCCTTCCTATTATAAGGAAATTTTAGTGCCTGTGGCCAAGGTCAAAGTTGAAGCTAGAGTGAGTGAAGGTTTAGCATCCTCATGACCTCTGAGTCATAGCCTGGCTTTTCTCCTGTTGAAGCAGCAGTTAGAGAGACATAACCAAGGACTATTCTGGAAAAAAACAGAAGAACTTTTCAAATCACAGACATCACGAGGTCTGAGAAAATTCTGTCTCTTACAGAAATACTATTCTCCTACTATTTTTTCAAGAATGTCAAACTGGCTTCAGAAGGCTAAGAAAACACATACATTTTATTCTAACATCAGGATGTCTGACGTGTATTTTACTGGTCCTGATAACACGTGCATGCTTTTCACGGCTGGACTGACCTCTGCAAGGGTCGGTTTCCTGTTCTACGCGAAGGGTGTAAAACAGGCCCACAAGGGGTTAGGGGGAGCTTTAGCTCCTGTTCTCATCTGCAAAGTGGCTTCAGTCACTGTTTTCTAAATCCACCCTCCTTTCTGAGACACCTGAAGTTTCACTTAGTTCTCCTGTGAAAGGGTTCCCCAAGGCTGGTCAAGATGCCCTTTCACTGTGGAGTCAACCCTGCCTTCTCCCTTCCACCATCTCGACCTGAAGGTCCACTTTCCAGCTGCTAAGGAGGAATCCGACAGTGAAATGGAGTGGTGAGTTCTGCTGGAAGGTTGTTATTTTTCTCTCCCCCCATCGTCCCTCCTGTCCCCTTTCCTCCCCACCCTCCCACCCCCAAATGGCTTGGCTTCTGCAACGTGAGACAAATAGTTGCGCTGTGTCTGCTCTCTGCATGAGGTGAGGCAAGCAGGGGTGGTGACTGCCCAGCACCAGATTGATGGTGTGTGGAAGCCCAGAGCCAGGGCTGCCAGCAGCCAAGTGCTCCTCCGTGGGGATCCCACAAAATACACTTTCCAGATTTCTGGGCCTCGGTCCAGCCACACACTGCTGTGCATGCAGCTCTCCCTTCAGGAGAAAGGGGCCGAGCGGGAGGGGCGGAGGCGGAGAGGCCTGTGTGTGCACTTGCTTACTTATTTACTGCTTTAGTAAATGTGTTGAACATATGTTACTGTAAGAAGCAGCCAGGGAGAGAAAGGCAATCTGACTACCTCTTTCCACAAAGCCTTCCTCATCTCCTTCTGGGGTGGATGATTAAAATTGGACCAGGGCCAGTCTGAAAGGGTGGTATGTCTTCCAGGGCTGACAGCCAAGGAGGTAGGCGTGTGTGGATGCAGGGAAAACACCACGCAGAGTGTCTCCTCCACTGTCAACCGTACTGCCACAAGCAATTAGAATTCTAATTCTAGGCCATCACCTCTGTGCACAACTGCTGTTGTCTGGAAACCTGATACTCCGGGATCACGCTTCACTTAGGAGCCGTAGAGGGTCCTGCAGCTGGAAAATGACTTCCCTCCAGGCCAGCTGGGGACTGGGTTCTGTTCACAGGAATTAACTAAGAATCTCACCTTTTCCAGCATCACCTGGTTTGGAATGCCTTTCTCGCCTCCAAAGTTCCATAAATAAAAGCTGAAGTTAAAGCAGGCTAAATATACATGCAAGTGAGAAATGATTGAGTAAATAACGTAAGAAGAGCAGATTGAATTCATGCTCTCAGATAAACTTAAGTTATCGGTATAGTCAGAAATATAAAGACCTTATAAGATTAAAACCATGTTCAAACAAAGTTGCCCCAAAGAACTATAGAGTTGAACTACAGACTCAGCACGTTCTCTTTTCTCACCTCTTCTGAGACCCCATTCAAGTGACAATAAATGAATTAAAAATTGTGAGCCCGTAACAACAAAAATAACAAGAAAGAAGAGATCTGTGGAGAAGATAAAAAGTAGATAAAAGGATAGAGATGGTTAAGCCAAGCGTAAGACGCAAAATCTGCAAGATGTCGAAGACTACACAGGCAAGACCACTTGTTCAATGAGACTCAGAGAGAAAAAGGGGAAGTGTGAGTGAAAACAAGACGAAAATTTAAAGGACAATCTAGTTCCTGGAAAATATAAAGGGAATCACAGACCTTCTCATGCCTCACCCCAACCCCTCGTGCAAATCAGGCGTCTACAGGCAACACATTGCAGAGTTGCTCTCTCCAAAAACTGCCACATAGTTTGAGAAAACTGGAGCGCCTAGGATGGATATTGTCATCGTAGAATAAAACACTAATCATTCCAGAATTTTTGAGAACCTCTTGGATAAAGGCCAACTCCTCGCTCACTCATGGCATTTCCTGCCTGCCTCCAAGCTTCTTGTCATCTTAATCTCTCAACGTAAAATAGAAAAGAGCAAATAAAGACACTAGATATGTGAAGAAAACCTCCAGCATGAAAGATAAAGAGTTAAATTAAATAGACTTCTGGAGAAGTAAATATTTATGAAAATGAAATGGACTTAAAAAAAAAAAAACCTCAATAAAACCCCACCTCTACTTAGTATCAAAATGCTTCAATAGGTATTGGGTGAGCAAAAAAAAAAAAAAAAAAAAAAAAAAATCAACAATAAGAACAGCCAAAAGAAAACCATAAAAAAAAGGTCTTAGAGTCTTGGAACACTTTAAAGTACGACTGATTAAATTAAATAAGACTGAATGCGAGGCAAATAAAATCAAGGAGATCTCCAAGAACTTAAGCTGGGAGACATAAAGTGTTAATCCAAGAAACTCAGTATCTGACTAGCTATGTATGAGAAAAAAAAGGGAAATTATCAGAGAAACAGTAGAAGTTGTTGTCCCAAAATTGAGATAGGACATATGTTTTCATATTTAAGGGACTCTCTACGTGCTACGCAGTAAGACTTTGGGAGAGACCCACACCTAGAAAAATATTCTCAATTATTAAAGCACCAAATATATCAAAACACGGTTCTAAAAAGTTTCATAGGGGGAAAAAAATGCTTCTTATCAAGAAACAAGAATCAGTCTTACATCTAATTTTTTCAAAACAAGAATATATTCTAGGAGAGAGAGGATAGAATTTTTTAAAAGATTAAGGGATATATTTAAGAAGCTAAAAGTATCATGTCTGAGTATGAATAAAGTATTTTTTAGATAGAAGATTCATGTATTTTATCTTCCAAGCATCTTCCATGCAAGTGGTTTGAAGTTGTACTCCAGCAAAACAATGGTGGAAACCATGAAAGAAAAAGATGCTGGATATAAGAAATGCTGGCACTGCCCAAGGGTACAGTTAAAAAAAATTCTTAGCTATGCAGGAGGCCTACAAGTTAATCTTTCCAAATTTGAACTGCAAGCCAATTGCTTCCAAGAAGGAAGCTTTCCACATAAGAGAAAAGTATAATGCAATGAAAGCTTGTACTTTGTAAGAACTTAGATGAATTTACAAATAAATATGGTATTGCTTTCATATCTCAATAAGAAAAATAAAAAGCAATTCCAAATTCCAGGAAAAACAAAAACATACCCAAGAAAGATATGATCTAATTGTAAAACAAAGTAGAATGTGACTTATAAATAACTGGGAGACAAGAAAGATAGCGAAATATAATTTTCTTTGAGGTTAAAAATACTTGTTTTTGTGTGTGTGACACCGAGTTATGTCAGCAGAACTAAAGAGAAGAAAAGAGGACAATACCTCACTGCTTGGCTCTTCAATGAACAATATTCACTTGCACAAAATTATGTGAACACTGTTTATAAGCTGTCAAATTTTAAAATCAAGGGTGAAGAACTTAATTTTAATTACAGAACAAAAATAGAAGGTGACGGAATTTTGGAAGCAGACGTAGAGTAGAAGTACAGGGTATACTTGGAAAGTTAATGGTCTCACCTTAAAAAGAAGCCAGTCAAGAGACACCGCAGAATGTTGATGAATTGAACTTTAAAGGTACAATTGATAATCACAAAGATTTGTTAAAGGAACTAAAATCAGTGCTACAGGAATCAAAATACAGGAGTATAAGGAAGGAGAAATCAGAGGATTTAAGAAAACAAAATTCTTTTCTACTGGAACAGGAATATTTGAGCATCAGTAAATAGAAATGTTTATACTTTGACAATAATCACAAAACACTGATTACATAAATATTTAAAAATAATTGCCTCCAAGAATCTATTGTATTTTTAGGAAAGTGGAAGAGACTGCTGTTTTTCTCAGCCCGTTTGTGCTATTTCATTTCATTTTTATACTGCATGATATGAATTCTTTTTTAAAAAAATAAACATAAACAGAACAGCAGTGTTTACAGATATGATTAAAATTTTAATTTTAACAGAACCAAAACACTGGCTTTATTCTCCATCTTCCACTCTTCCAACCAGCACACATATGTAGAACATTCAAACAAAGATATATAATAGAACATTTAGCCATATTAACACATGTGAATTTGTTCAAGTACTTAATTTTTTTTGCTCTTGCCAACGTCACAGCTGTCAATCAGCGGTAGAAACCTTCCAAACATTCTAGCATCTGCTTTCATATGATTGATTTCTTTCATTTTTAATGACTCCCAAGGGAAGCTGTAGGATTTTTTTAATCACAATTCATTTCAATACCTTGGCCATCTTATTAAGAATAAAAAAAACCCCACAAAATCTATTTCCTTTCCATCACACCTCCCCTTACTTTAAAACCATGTTTGTTTCTTGAATAATATAATAATGTTTATTTTTTTCTTCTACCTTTCTAAGGCATTTCAGTAAAAATCCATGTCTACTACTGGAATGGAATTCAAATGCTTTGTTACCAGGGGCTGGTGTCATATATTTATATTAAAAAGGTAGAATTATTAAATATGCAGTAACCTTCATATTTTAATTGATAATTTATACATTTATTTTCTATCTGCTTTTAACAACATTCTAGATCATTTAGGCTTGTCTTGAAAGTTTTATTTTTATGCCCTTTAGCTAAGTCAAATTCATATTTCTGGAACGTTGTTCATTAATTCTAAAGCACTGTCAATTTTCAAAAGTGTTTTTGACATGTCCTCCTATTATAGAAAATTGTCTAGGGGAAAACCAAAAGAAAAAAAATAAAACAGAAAACACATACCGGAGTGAATTTTTTTTATTACTTATTATGGTTAATCATTTCAAAGTTTTAACACTTTCACCCAACAGGACGGCATGATTTTATCTAGTCTGTGGTTTTAGTTGCTCTACTGCTTTTCAAAATGAGTAATCTATAAAGCCTCCTAAGGGCTCTCATTTGCCTTCAATTAAAAGAAAGCATTTTACTGTACTAATTCATGGAGTAGATAAGATTGATTTTTAAATATTCTTAAATGTGAATATCATAATTTCATTTCTTCAATAAATGATTCATTAATGGGAAATGAACCGGAATCCAGGGCAGATTATAAACCGATCACTTGTTTTCCTGCCTCAAGTTCTGAAAAAATAATAATTTTTATTTCCCACTAGTTCTTTTAAAAATTGCTAGAATTCTTTCCACAATTATTTCTTGGGGGAATATTATATTTTATTTGAGAAGCCCTTGGGGGTGGGAGGAACTTTCTCATCTATGGCGATTTGAAAAGAAAAAGAATTAGTACCTTCTATAAAATGGGAATGATGAAAGAAGATAATTTGATGTAAGTATGGGACAGGGAACAGCATGAGAGAAAGAGGCTCAGACTTTCCCCTCACTTTATATATCTTGTTGAAGTGGTCTTTAATGACTGCCCCTTCTTACCTGGATTATACAATGGCAATAGACTTCTAAATAGCTTTCCTACTGCCAGCCTTGTTCCAAACAGCCCATCCACCTCACACACTGTTGCCAAGTCAACTCTCTACAACACAGTTATATCGCACTGCCTATCAGTTGTCTACACACTAGGCCCTTGCACTGAGCCCCGGACCCTATAAATCAAACTGCCTGCTTGACACATACTCTTGGGTATCTCAGAACTTGTCCACAACCAAACTTGTATATTTCCTCCCCAAACCTGGCCCCCTCAGTTAATTGTCACATTTGCTATCTCATTGTAAGAAGCAAAATGCTTGACAGTCAATCTTGATACTTTCCCCTCGTTATTCCCTACTCCTTTCCCCAGTAAAATAAGCATTTTTTATTATGCTTAATTTTCGATTCCTGGCTCTGCAATCTGCAGGTGCCAAGTCATTAATGAGTTTTAGTATCAACTGAATCAGGACTGCCAAAGACAAACAAAGCCAGACACTAGTTAAAATGGTAAGTACAATAATATACTACTGAACTGGACTCAACTTCGACCTGTACAGAGGTAAGCGGGTATTTTAAAGTGAGAATGAGGGAGTGGATGGGGAAGAGCGGGACTCAGTAGAATCAGGGAACTGAAAAACTACAAAGATCGGGAAGGGGTGGTCCATGCGAAACCCACGTGGGTTGACTGGTGCCTACTGAAGTCAACTAGTGCTCCTACCCTTCCACGACTGGAAGACAAGCGTCTTATCTTCAGGTGTTGGCTGCAACAAAAATATGTTGGCAGCCCTGAATTTTCTCAGGCAGACATTTTACCAAAGATTTGTCCAACCCACATGCATCTGCAAGACATTTGAGTTGGTCCCTATATTTCTAGAATCCTAGGAAGATTTAATTTATGTAAGTGCTTATTTCTCTCTAAGCCAATTAGGATAGACCTCCTTTAAGTGATTTCATAAATGAATTTAGCAACTCTAGCCATCATCATATATCATATGGGAAATAGTATATCAGAGGGAAATATCATATATATACATACATGCACACACAGGCAGACAGACACACATAGATATCTTACGGGTTTTCATTTTAAGGAGTTTAGCCTAGTTAAGGTTACCTAATGAGGGCTAATGCTTTTTACTAATATTTGTGGAGATTTTAAGACTTCCATGGTAATCTTACAGAGGCTATGGAGTACATTTTAGGAAAGAGGCTGAGGCGACATCAAGCAGCTGCCTGGATGTTTCCAGAGCCTTAACCGAATGCATAAAATATCCAGCCTGTTTCCCAGTAGCCTTTCTCCCTTTAAGCCACCAGTGGTTGCTTTTGAGGGTCCCTGAGCCCCTTGAGCACCGCTGACAGGGCAGGGACCCTAAAGTTCCAGGGAGGGAGCTGAGGAGCTGCTTGGGAAGGAGAATGTCTGGCAGGGACTAACACAGGGGAGAAGGGGCAGGGGCTCCGGGACAGATCAAAGCATTCAAAGAAGCTGGACGGAAGATCACAGGTAGTGAAAGGAGGAGGGAGGCATGGAGGGATGGGGAGGGACAAGTCTTAAAGGAGCCAGTTTGGGGAGATCTTAGGTTTCCCACAGAAGCCATTGAGCGAAGCCACAGAAGTTCCCAATTACCCTAAGTTATGTCATGCCACCAGGAAAAGAAGAGTTTGAGAAGGGAGTTTGAGAAGAGGGTTTCCTTTGACTGAGCTGTTCCCATGAGAGGAGCAGAGTCAAACACAGAGAATAAAAAGGCTTCTCAAGGAGACAGGAAAAAAACAAATTTTTTTTCAACTCAGGAGTCATGGGATGAACCTCTCTCAAAACAGGGAGCCTGGAAGAAAAAACTTCCAGCCCAGGCGGTTCCTTTCAAAAGAAGTCCGGGACTCTCACCCAGCTTCAAGGAGTGTACTCAAAATCGTAAGAACCAAACTCTGTCCTGAGCATGCTTTAACGGAAGTCTGTCCGGAGTGCTGGATTAGGGGTCGGACTCACCAGCAGACGGCACGGCGAGCACGCGGCCTGGAGACGAGACAGGTCTCTGCGTGGCGACAGGTCTGGCTGTTGTGTCTGAGGGTCTGATGATGACACCATCACGTTTTTTTCCTTCAGTGAAAATGAATAAAGCAAAACTGAAAGAGATCGGGGTATATTATACATAGCATATTTTGGGTCATACAATATTCATTTTCCTTATAGGTTTACTTGTATGCGTTTGCTTGTGTGCACATACATGCACGCAAGGGGTTGAAATGTAAAAATTATTTCTTAATCCAGACCAGGGTCAAAAACAGTTTGCTTTCTCTTCTGTTTTCTACACCTCTGTCCACCACTGCCATCCTAGTTCAAGTTGCCATTAGATCTCTCAAGGAGCAATAATACAATCCCTAATTGGTCTACTCTACCCTATAATCTCAGCACAGTGCCTGGGACATAAGATGTACTCAATTAATACGAATGAATTGCTCTAACTCTAGCCTTTCAGTTTCATGTCCTACTAGTCTCCTCTTGAAAGCTGTGACTTACTAACATCCAACTTCTCTCCATTCTGTAAATATTTGAGCCATAATATGCCCATCCGTGCTGTCTACTCTATTTTCAATGCCAGTTTTCCCCTCTTGACTGTAATCTGTGACAGCAAAGTCTGGGCTTGTTTCGCTTGCCATTGTATCTGGTGAGTTGTACAATGCCTGGCAGATAATAAATGCTTTGTACATAGCTTTTGAGTGGGCAGATGAATGAATAAATATGAGAAAACACTGGTGTTAGGAAACTGATACGTTTGAAGAGACTCAAAACTATTTAATTGACAACGCAATTAAACAACTGGTGGTTTCAAAATCAGTCTACTTTGAATTAAAATAGTTTGCTTCAAAATGGTGTGTGTGTTTTGCTATATCGACACTTGAAATTTAAAACTCATGCTAATTTTGAAAAACAAACTGATTTGCTAAATAACTCAGTGGAAAATCTTATGCATGCATAAAGTACTGGCTTGTGTGATTTTATGACTGTTTTATGCCAAATTCTTAATATTTTCTGCTTTCTAAATACAATGAAGTATGTGTCTTATTTTAAAGCTTTGATTCTCTGTTAAAATATTTTATTATTTTTATTTCAGCTATAATATTCAGCACCTTCTGCCCCCCTGCTGTCAAAATCATTACATTAGCCTTTACTTTTTAATAATCTTTAATGCTAAGGTTGGGCAACATAATTTGAACATTGGAAGCACATGGTATTCTAGACATTATGATTTTAGTACATTAAAGAAAGAATAACCTATTCCAAACAATTTCAGCTTGTAGTGTAGTTTAAAACAAATTTCCTGGATCCTAGTGAGTGAGTAAAAGGATTCAAAGACACTTATTGCCAAGTTTGATGTCACCTAAACTTCATGGATTTAAGCCTTTGAATTAAATTCATATCTTCCCATAGCAACATATACTTCTTTTGCTCTTTTAAAGATTTACTTTATATTAAAATCTAACCATAAAAATGTTGAGAAAGGATATTTTCTGTACATTAGTTAACTCTTAAAAAAAACCACAGTTTATGAGTTAATTGTAAATGAGTTAAGATTACATATATTGAATTTTCCTTGAAATCTACATGAATTTAAGGATCATCCGTATATTATATATTATCTTGTGCACTAACAGTGCTCTTATCATCTTGAGAAGTCTACAAGAATCTCAAAGAATAAACTAATCTACTGGTACAATACTCTCAACTTTCAATGTGTCTGGTTTGTCTTTATGTTTTACCTGTGTGCACAGAACTGTAGTGATTCTGGCTAAAGTGAAAAATAATTCAGGAACCTCGGGCTCTCTTGAAAAAATACACAAACTCACAAATTCTCTGTTTTACATGCCTCAATTTAGCAATTTAGTCAAATGTAAGCATTTCCCACCTTTTTGTTTGACCAAGCTGGCTCCATCTGGGTCTACATTCTGCCATTTCAGCCTCCCAAGTGCCCTTAGTTTTGGTTTTTTTGTTTGTTTGGATGGCTTTTTTTGCTTTTTGCTTTTTTAAAAAAAATAGAATTTTTATCAACACACTTCTCCTGTTCAAACTTATCCAAGGGCTCCCTAAAGCCTCCATGATAACGTCCAAATGCCTTACATGATATGTAGACTCTGACAATGTGGCCTCGGTTTTTATTCCAATGTTTTCGCTCACTAATCCTTGTCATATATTCTATGTTCCTTTCAACCCAAATCCTGTTTTCTTCCCCAAACACAGTCCCACCTCTGCCTTTGCACGTGGTCTGTGCAGAATGTTTGCCTCTTTTCCTCAGGGTGCTGCCCCTCATTCCTCAAGGTCAGTAACGTGTGTACCCCTCTCTTGCCTTTTCTGGTCTTTTCCAGAAGCCAGACTCAGTCGTCACTACCCTTCCCTAGATCGCCCACCACACTTCATTATCAAATCTTTTATAGCATCATCATTACATGTTATGATACTCATTGGATTGGATTCCACTACAGTGTTACATTACTCCGCCTTTCCCTGTCTTCAAATTGTAAATTTATTGAGGGTAGAGAATTTCCTTTACTCATTTTATATGTAACATACTATTATACTTCTTGTTGCGTAATAAGCAATAAATCTTTGGTGACTCAAATGATATAAGAAAACAAGAAAAAAAACTAGACTTAAGAGTTATACGAGATACATCTTATTTTTTACCATTTTGTATAATTTCTGCCTATATTTTATGATAACCTTGGCCTTAAATATATGAGAGTGGATAACATAAGTCTTATATCTTAGAGCACGTTATAGCAAATTAGTCATTCAATTGTTTGTTTATACAGTTCAATTTGATCATCACAACTTAGGCCTGTAGCACAGAGAAGGAAAGGACTTTCACCTACAGACAAACGAATAAATAGGAGACAAATGGGACTTGTTAATAACTGAAATCTTAAAAACAACATAAATTTTTCTTTTTGTGATAATAACAAAATAAGTTGTGGTCCTAGGGTTCACTTAAAAATTAAACACATTATTACCACTTTATTTTCCTATTTCATCTGTTTAAGGAAAATGTGTGGCTTTAAAATGATCTATCAGTAAAATTTCATATTGAAAGGGCAACAAAATTACTTTTCATGCAAAGAGAGGTTTTCCATAGCAATAGCAACTGTAAAAAATTACCTTTTTATTCATAACAGGGTGTGTGGCAAAGACCTTTAATATAGCCAATGTCACTAAGAAGTTGAAAATACACTATTACAAAATCAGTGTAAAACAAGCAACCAAACAAAAGTGTCTATCTTTCCTTTGTCCGGCATGTTTGGGTATTAGTATTGAAGAAGCTCTATAACAAGTTGCAAATGATGTGTGAAATGAATCGGCTCTGCTCAGCACATAAGCAGAAACTATAAAGTTAACTTACGTAAATATAGTTTCGTTGTGTTAATTGTTGTAGGACTCAGATCCCATGTGGCAGAAAGACAGGCACATTAAGATGACTTAGACACTCATGTCACACTAAACTCTTGGACTTGGCTTCTTTGCTTTCCGCCTTGACAACTGACTGCAGTGGAGGGTAGGGTTGAATTGTATAAAGGTTTCATTCCCCACCACACACACGCAGGCTAATCCTTATACTGTTGCCCACACCATGTACACTTTATTTATTTATTTATTTATTTATTTTAATAGATTCAGGGGATACAAGTTGAATTCCGTTACAGATATACAGTGTACAGTGGGGAAATCTGGGCTTTGAGCATATATGCTTTATTGTCTGCCTATTACATGCTTTACTTGGCTTAACTCATTATATCCTCCAAATGTCCCTAATGCGGTGGGGATTGTTACTATTCCCACTTTTAAAGGTAAGGAGATCAGGGTTTGAAAAAGATAAATAATGTGGCAAGAGAAGCGAGTTGCAACGTCAGGGTTCTGCCTCTGGGCACCTCCTCTTACCCATGCCACATAGCTACTGAGCATCTCTGCATGGCAGCGGACTGGCGAGTGTCCAGTGGGAGGGAACAAGCCACATCCGCCACATTCACGCCTGCTGGTTAAGAGCAGATCAGCCCTGGAGAGCACTACTGTCCTGGAGTGAACGAGTCCTGCTGGGACTCGCCTCGGAGCAGAGGGCAGGGGTGAAGCAGCCCCACCTCACATCAAAGCTTGGAGCCTCAGTGGAGATGGAGCCAATCCATCCACCGATCTGATGTAACAGAAACTCCCAACACACACAGTTTGCCTACCCTGTGAAGCATATCTTTCTCATTCCACAGACCCTATATTTTAAGTGAGACCATCCTGAATGACCTTCAAGTTTGATGACAATCTGTCCATCCACTCACACATACTTAAGAGACAAAGTTCATTTATACACATAGCGGGGTGTGTGTTGTTAATGTTATTTGTAGGTTTTTCACTCTGCCATTACTGCTTCCCTGTCTGTTACTATTCATCATCTTTCCACAATCCTTCATTTAAACATTTTTTCCTTCACTTGAACATGTTCAAAAGTTAGATTTACATACACATCTGGCCAAAGTCGTTTATCCATCTAAGAACAGCCGATCTTAAGTATCATAACTCTTCTTTTTAGTAGACCATAATCAGGACTTCACATCATTTCCACAGGAGAAAACACAGATTTTTTTAAAAAGAAATATTTTATACAATTTGAAGTGTACTTACAATTAAAGAGGTCATTTACTCCTTTTAATGCAACACAAAAAATTAAGAGTGCTAACAAAAGGAAACCAAGTAGGGACCTTTGTAGTGATTTGGCATTCTTTGTGGGTATCTAAACACTTCAAAATAAATCTAGTCAAATGTCCAAAAATTATGCATTAGAGCCAGGAAATAAAAATCTACAGTGCCACTAAAGTTGTTTTTTATGTGCCCAACATAAAACCTTGGCATTGGCTGGCATGCTGCAGCCTAAGTTACATCTTCGAAATAGCCATATAATTTAAAAATAGTCCCTCAATAAAAATTCAGCATTTTTCCTTGATTGCAGTTGATAAGAAAAGAAATACCCAGCTCTCATCAACTTAACTCTGTCCTTCTTTCCCTAATTTTATTATTAGGCCAAAATCGAGGATTAATGGAAAGTCCATTATGGTTTTATGACAGCAATAGATATTTGTTTTTTATGAGGTTAATGTCTTTTCCAAAAATAACAAAGAATTTTCCAACAGTAGAGTGGCAAAGCACAGAGGTTTTTTATATTAAAGCAGGATTTGGGGTCTGTGCTCCTTTTAGATCTCACTGAAATTAATGTTGCCTGACAGCTTTAAGACTTGAGTGCTGATTAAGCTAGACACATTGTGGGAATAACAACGCGTGGTTCTTTATGGATAATTGGGACTGTGGTAACTTTTTCATTTGGCATTTGGCACAGTCCTTAGAATGAGGAGTGACTGGGATTGGAATATTGAATATCCTTGAGAAAAGTATAGTATTTTATTCATTTTCTAGTCTTAGTACCTAACCAAGATCTTGGCATAGAGTAAAGGCTGAAAATATTTTGTTGCATTAAAGACTGAATAAATAAAAGAACGAATAAATAAACAAATACACAGAATTCAATCTTCAGGAAGCAAACATTATCCTCTTTGTCTGTCCAGATATTGAACAGAATCCTTGGGAGTCTGCAATCTGATACACAATATAAGATCAGTTAAAGAGAATGGCCCCTGTTTGCAGCAGGATAAATTTTGTGGTTAAAATGAAAATGAAGAATCCCTGTAAGGCACTGTGCCACCAATAAAACAGAAAACAATACTGTGGAAAAATAGCATTTCCCTGAATGTTTCCTGTGCCCAGGTTCTATTTTAAAGCATGACTGATGACGAATTTTGATGAGTATTTGCCAAATCAGTTCATTTACTTCCAACACACAGCACCTTTCCATTTGGAAAGCCATCCTTTCTTCTTTGTTAGATAAGATGCAATGGAGAAAGAACATGCTGGATTTCTTTTCTTTCCTCTTGATTTGCAATATTTTGAAGTTATTAAAGAAAAGTTTAATGCACAGAGAAATTTTTTTCAAGAAAGAATAACGATATGTTTCAGTTTAATTCAGGTCATACTCTGAGGATGGCAAGCAAATATTTTGTTTCCATTGCAAGCTCTGCAAATCTGAACAATCTGGAGAGGAGGGCTACATACATCAATCACATTCACTAACTTCCCAAAATCTCATTCTTGTCCAAAGGTTCCAGTACCTCACAGAAGCTGTCAAAAGGCACAAGATATTGCAAGAAGAGTTTCTTTTCTTATTTTCTTCTCACTCACTTTCAGCTATAAATACTAATTGGTACCAAAAAATACAAAAAAAAAATGAATAGGAAAAGAAGACAAGAAAATAAAAGGACTTTCGACACCTTTGATAGTTTTAAAAGAGAGTTGAAAAGATATGAGTCAGAGCCGATGCTATCAATATATATAATTCTCAAGTAATATCTACATTTACAGAGAGGTGACATGTTCACTGTTCTGTACAATGTGCTTGAAGTTATAAAAAATGATTCATACACTTATTTGAAAACCACTCTACTGGTAAGTTATACAGCCTCAGTGTAGGTCACTCACTGAGATTAGTACAATTTAAAATTGAATCATGTCTCAGCATGAACTCAATATCTGAACTTTACTCATTCAATCAATAATTTCTAAAATATTTGTTGCAGACACAAGATTCACAAGAATTATGGATGGCTGGGAATGCAAAAATAAAAGCACCACCTAACACCAGTATGTTGAAGAATAAGCATGTCATGTGAGGCAACTGAAGTATAAATCAGTAGAAGACCTGGAGTTGCAAAGATCCAACGCTGGGAGGAGGCATATGGGGAAAACGAGGCACAACAGGTGAGAACACGAAAGGGCTTAGCGATGCTTTGAAATTTAGATTTTTACCTTGAAAATAATGGAAAAATGTTAGAAGAATTTGAAGCCATACAGTGACATGCTAAGATCTAATAATTGAGGGAAAAATAAAACACTATTGGCTTTTTGGAGAATAATTATTTAGAAATAGAGACTTAAAAACGCATTTTGACATGAATAAGATAGACAACCTAAAGCAGTGATTAAGAGAATATATTTTTGTCACTGTAACAGCAATTAGTTGGAACAAATTCATACTTTAACATTTCCTTAAGGTAGTTACGATTTGCATAACTTTAAAGTGTTGCTATCACATAACTGGAACAAAACATTTTGCCTGACACCAAAACCTGTATCACTTCTCTTGAAGTCAATGATAGGTGTTAAATGAACTGTTTTCCCTTTAGATTTGGTCTGGTAGTATATCAGATCACTATTTTCAAAGTGAGTATTAGTAAAAATGTCGCTTTCTCACAAAAACCTTTTTTGATCTCT